>JAXIVJ010000600.1:100692-198192 GCA_036785665.1 Chirona hameri
TCACTTGTTATCAATTGAAATATAAAAATCAAGCTGGTAAATATACATTAAAATATTGCGTTCCTAACTAAAAATGATTAAGTAAAAACTCATCTTCCTTCGCATTTTCGCGAACCGTCTGATGGTTCATTCGACACTTCGCCCCCTCCCCCACTCAAAAATCCGTGGCAACGCCCCTGCCTACTACGTTATCTCTGTATCGCGTGCGTGTGTGTGATGTATGCTAGCGATATGTGCCTGCGATTTAAGCCTCAAAACCCTTGTTTGCATCTGTGACATAAACCGCAACTGTGTAATTCTGTGACCCATAACTTTAGCCTGCATATTATGTCCCTGTGTATGTGACCTATACCGCTGACCGCTGACTGCTGACTGCTGACTGCTGACTGTTGACCGCTGACTGTTGACCGCTGACTGCTGACTGCTGACTGCTGACTGCTGACTGCTGACTGCTGACTGCTGACTGCTGACTGCTGACTGCTGACTGCTGACCACTGACCACTGACCACTGACCACTGACCACTGACCACTGACCACTGACCACTGACCACTGACCACTGACCACTGACCACTGACCACTGACCACTGACCACTGACCACTGACCACTGACCACTGACCACTGACCACTGACCACTGACCACTGACCACTGACCACTGACCACTGACCACTGACCACTGACCACTGACCACTGACCACTGACCACTGACCACTGACCACTGACCACTGACCACTGACCACTGACCACTGACCACTGACCACTGACCACTGACCGCTGACCGCTGACCGCTGACCGCTGACCGCTGACCGCTGACCACTGACCACTGACCGCTGACCGCTGACCGCTGACCGCTGACCGCTGACCGCTGACCGCTGACCGCTGACCGCTGACCGCTGATAATGATATAATTCACCGCTGAGACTGACGCTCCGTCGGTTTGTGGCGCTTGTCGCTCCGTCGCTGCCGCTGACGCTCCGTGGACTCTGTGACGCTGACGCTCCGTGGACTCTGTGACGCTGACGCTCCGTGGACTCTGTGACGCTGACGCTCCGTGGACTCTGTGACGCTGACGCTCCGTGGACTCTGTGACGCTGACGCTCCGTGGACTCTGTGACGCTGACGCTCCGTGGACTCTGTGACGCTGACGCTCCGTGGACTCTGTGACGCTGACGCTCCGTGGTGTCTGTGACGCTGACGCTCCGTCGCTGCCGCTGACGCTCCGTGGACTCTGTGACGCTGACGCTCCGTGGTGTCTGTGACGCTGACGCTCCGTGGACTCTGTGACGCTGACGCTCCGTGGTGTCTGTGACGCTGACGCTCCGTGGACTCTGTGACGCTGACGCTCCGTGGACTCTGTGACGCTGACGCTCCGTGGACTCTGTGACGCTGACGCTCCGTGGACTCTGTGACGCTGACGCTCCGTGGACTCTGTGACGCTGACGCTCCGTGGACTCTGTGACGCTGACGCTCCGTGGACTCTGTGACGCTGACGCTCCGTGGACTCTGTGACGCTGACGCTCCGTGGACTCTGTGACGCTGACGCTCCGTGGACTCTGTGACGCTGACGCTCCGTGGACTCTGTGACGCTGTCGCTCCGTCGCTGCCGCTGACGCTCCGTGGACTCTGTGACGCTGACGCTCCGTGGTGTCTGTGCGTCCTCAGAGGATGACGACGCGCCCATCATCCGTGGCTTCTCCGACGACGAGCCGCTGGTGGTGGCGTAACGCCCGCTGCTGCCTCACCAACACAAGTACAGAGTGGCGGCCCAGCACCGGGCTACACCGGGCCGGAGCACCGGGCACCCTAGCCACCATGTGGTCAGAGCAGGTCGTGGCGGGACGTGACGTGATATGGCGGACCGTGACGTGACGTGGCGTGACGTGCCGTGACGTGCCGTGACGGACCGTGACGGGACACGTGACGCCGATGGTCAGCCGCGGCGGTGGCTGTTTCAGTGCGGGTGTGTCTGAGTATAGTATTAGCGCGCCGCCGGGCGGGGTCGGCGCGGCCGGTGCGGGTCTTAGCGTGTCCGCTGCAGGCGGCGGTCCGACGCACACGGACAGGCATTATCCTCGCCAAAGACGGCGCTGTGCAGTGCCGGACAACAGTGCCGGACAACAGTGCCTCGCTCAGGCGTCCCGAGTCCTGAATCCTGCTCCTGCTCCTGCTGCTGCCGCTGCCGCCCAGGTGTAGTTTCGTCACCAGCTCTCAGTCAATGGAACCGGTTCGCTGGGAGGCCTCCTCGAGATGCTCCGACGCGTCAAATGGTGCCGGCTCCGGGCGTCGAGACACGAAACCCACTGCTGAACCAAACACCGATGCAAGCGTACTGTTGCGTCCGTTCAAACTGGGACCGATACTCCGCCAGTGGTCCACAGTCTGTAGAGGTGATCCCCGGCGGCTTCAGCGTTGTTCAGCGACTCGGTCAGACACAGGGACGTGTGTCCAGTGGGCGGTGCGGCCGCGTTCTCTGGCCGTACCTCCGCCTCCCAACGTCCCCGAGATCTCCGACCGGGGCGGCAGGCGACCCGCACGGCCTTCACCCGTGATCGGGTATCGCAGGATCCAGTCCGTGGCCGTGGCCGGACCTCGGAGGGTCCAGTCCGTGACCGTGGCCGTGGCCGGACCTCAGAGGGTCCAGTCCGTGGCCGTGGCCGGACCTCGGAGGGTCCAGTCCGTGGACGTGGCCGTGGCCGGACCTCGGAGGGTCCAGTCCGTGGCCATGGCCGTAGCCGGATCTCGGAGGGTCCAGTCCGTGGCCGTGGGCGGACCTCGGAGGGTCCAGTCCGTGGCCGTGGCCGGACCTCGGAGGGTCCAGTCCGTGGCCGTGGGCCGACCTCGGAGGGTCCAGTCCGTGGCCGTGGCCGGACCTCGGAGGGTCCAGTCCGTGGCCGTGGGCGGACCTCGGAGGGTCCAGTCCGTGGCCGTGGTGGGACCTCGGAGGGTCCAGTCCGTGGCCGTGGCCGGACCTCGGAGGGTCCAGTCCGTGACCGTGGCCGTGGCCGGACCTCGGAGGGTCCAGTCCGTGGCCGTGGCCGTGGCCGTGGCCGGACCTCGGAGGGTCCAGTTGGCGGCCATTGTGACAGCCAGCCGGTCCCAGGTGACCTGGTGCGGACGGGTCTCGCAGGCAGGCGATAATCTGTGTTTGGGCCGGGCACCCAGCCCGGCACTGTGTGATATCTTGGTGTATTGCATTTTGCGTATTTATTGACCGCTCACTGCGTCAGTGTGTATTGGCGGTATTTTAGCGGCGTCATGTAGCTCTCAGCGCCGACGCCAGTGTATCAGCGTGTGTGCGCTTACTGTGGTAAACGAATGGGTCCACAATGCACTGGGCGAACCGAGCACGTGATATCGACCCCTCATGTACTCATTGCTGACGTGTGTTTAATCGAGTTGTAAAATACACTTACCGGTTCGGGAGAATTTGTCATTCGGGAACGGGCAATCAATCATATGGGAATTGTTAAGATCCGTCGGATATCAAAAACGGATCACACGAACAATGGCGTAAGTCTGAACCGGTGGCCCTATATTCGAAATGGAAATATGTAACCCACCATTGACTAGGGGAGTTAATGCCCCCACCCCCCAGGGGCGCAGGCAGACCTTCGTCAAGGGGGAGGGCACAGCATCCCGAGGGGCCCCCTCGATCAAACACCCCCCCCCCAACAACAACAAAAAAAATGACGCGAAATGGTATATCCTCGGATTTGGGTCACTATATTTTGCCGGGCCCCTAAATAGTCGCAACAAAAAACGTCGGACAGGCCCATGTCGACCAGAACATATGCGTAGATTGACTGATAAGTTCTTAGTCTGATCTAAAAAAAATTGCGGCAACTGATCCCTGTTGGCACCGTGATGTGAAGTATTTATACGCGCACCGACTTGGGGGCAGATATCCGTCCCCTGAGGTTTTCGTAAATATTGAAAAACGTCGACACGCAGCGTCGACAAACTTGGCGTAACTCTTTGTGGAACAATCACCCAAATTGTGTGCCATTTTTTATCTCGAGTCATCTCAGGTCAGGTCAACAAGTTACGTTAAGTGATCCCACCTCCAAGCAAGTTTTTGAAAGTTTGTGGTCGTGCCAAAGTGATCGACCGAGCGGTTTGAAACTCACAGGATTCATTTAGGCCATAGCCCATAAGTACATACAATTCGTATATCTCGAATTTGTAATATCGGTGACCTAAGGTCAATTCGATTTGGTAAACTTCCATTATAATTAAATGGAGAAAATGAAAACACGTAGAAATCCACAAGAAACGCTTAAATTTGACCAGTTTGCACCAGCTACTTCCACCATTCTTCCGCCAAATGCAAAGATCCAAGTCACATTTTTGTTATGTGACCTCTACGAAGTCAACTCGGGTGACCCAAGAGGTTACGTGTTTTTTTCTTCAATAACTCTTTGCCAAATGAAGGTAGAGTAATGGAGTTATCAACATTGTGTTTCGCTCGTCGAGACACGTTGATGTAAAATTTTAACTTGATCTGACCTTGACCTGAGCAAAGGACAGGTCAATTTTTGAATATGACCTAACTAGGTCATAATCATCCGATATGCCATGCGATGCGTCTCGACAGAGAAACAATGGTGAAAACTGTAAGTATCACTTTATCATGCGTATCTCAAAAGTTATTCTCTAAAAACAATTCCGCGATTTTGAGAATGTTTCACGTTCGATGGCCTTCCCGGAGCTAGGCTATTGACCAGAGATCAAATCTGATGAAGCCTGAGTGACAACAAATTAAATTATCTTTCGCACTGGCGAATCCAGCCTCTCTCCGTAGGGGGGGGGGGCATCTTTTTGTGGCAAAAAGGTACCCCATTTTTCCCCGCGGCTCTGGGCCGGTCGCCTTATTTTGGTATTCGAGCTAAGAAGTTCACTTTTCAAATGCACAAAAAATTGATTTGTTTTCCTATTTTGGAGGGTCAAAAATATATATATATAATATTCGAGATGGCCATTTTGAAGAGAATGTCATTTCTTTTCTTTTTACGTTTTTATTTGCAATTTACTTCAAAACTCTATTTTCTACGATTGTTCAAACATTTATTGTTTTTCCGCCAAAAATGGCATGACATGGCGTCATTAAAACGTCATTATTTCCCACAATGCTGCATCAATTTAATTGGAATTTGGGTGAGAAGGCGTAGAAATTATTGATGCAGCACATAAGGTACTGAAAGTTTGACGTTGATATCTATCATAGTTTTCAAGTTATTAAGAAATCCGGGAGGGGGGCTGATTCTGCCCACCCCACCCCACACCCCCACCCCACCCCACAGCGGGGTGCGGGCTAAGTGTCACCGGGGCTGCTTGAATTGCATCAGGTGCGCTGTTTTGTCTATCATTGAAAGAAAGGGATACATACTAAACTTCAAATTCAATCACTCGAGAGAAAAACAACTTCCGTTTTCATGAAGTTTTCTCCTAAGATCATTGTTTTTCACGTGCAGTGCAGGGAACGCGCGGGGGGTGCAGGGAACGCGCATACTTGTATTGAATCCCCTCTCAGATTCCTGTGGAAGGGGGGGGGGGGCATTTGTCCCTGATGTCTGTCCCCCTGGATCCGCCAGTGCCAGCAATTACCGCCAAAGGGAGCCTCTGTCAGACACTTACCTAATGGTAAAGACGCTTACCTAATGGTAAAACCATTTTCCAAATTTGTATAAGCAATTGCGAAAGTTGTGTCATGCCGCGAAGCGGCGCGAAATTTTCCGGTTGGGTCTGCTTGGATTGCATCAGGTGCGCTGTTTTGTCTATCATTGAAAGAAAGGGAGATATACAAACTTCAAATTAAACTCACTCGAGAGAAAAATACTTCCGTTTTCATGAAGTTTTCTCATAAGATCATTGTTTTTCACGTTCAGTGCAGGGAAAGCGCGAGGGGAGGGGCATACTTGTATTGAATAGCCCTCTCAGATTCCTGTGGGGGGGGGGGGGGGACACTTGCCCCTGCCCCCCCCCCCCTCTGGATCCGCCAGTGATCTTTCAGACGTTTTTTTTTTCGCGCGTCGCTTCCTCTTTTTGTTCTCGAGATATAGACGGGTTTTGGTAAGGACACCCATTTATGGCCTAAATTTTACCTTTGTTGACCTCTGGTGACCTCAATGACCTAAATGACCTGACCTAAAATAATGACTTAGTACTTTCATTAGACCTTGTTTGTTTCGAGCTATCTAACTTGTTTGTTTGTCGCTATACGTTGCATGACTTTTGAAAATGTGTAGGGGCGGGTATCCCCCCCCCCCGTCGGTTCGAACTTGGTGCGGACCCCGTCTGTGCGTGGGTTAACCCTCGCCCGGGTAGGGGGGGGGTTGGATGCCCCCCCCCCCTCGGTTTTTCTTGAATAACTCGCGTAGTTTCCAACCGATTTCGATACGCCTTTCAGTACCCTACTTTTGAAAGAAGAAAAAATCCCACATACTCTGAAAATTTTGAATTTCTAACCCACATGACCCGTGACCTATGACCTGTTTCTCAAGGTCATGTCAGGCGCAACTGGTGTCCCGCAGTATCGATGCTTGTAACTTCAGCAGTTTTAGAGTGTTTGTTCAGGAACATATGCACAGGTGTTTCCAGGCGACAGTTGTGGTTTCCACTGAGATTGTGACCTCGATTGACCTTTTCGAGGTCAACTGAGGTCATTGACATCCGATGACCTCAGATGACTTGTTGGGCTTCTGGCGGTTTCTAGGACATTTTGTGACGCTGATTTCAAATTTGGGATCCATTTTACATAATTATATGTTCCACTGGGGTCATGCGCTTCCACAGGTCAACCGAGGTCACTGACCTCAGATGACCTGACATGACCTTTTTGGAATTTGGCAGTTTTCAGGACATTTTGTGACGCTGATTACGAATTTGGCACCCATTAAGCATTATGATATGCTCATTCACGATTCTAGCTCGATAAAATTCAATTTATATGCATTTTCAAGTTTGATGACATTTGGGTCATTGACATGACCTCAGAGGTCGCTGAATGACCCAAGACCTTAAACTCGGGTGTCAGCCGCTTCCTCCCATCACAAGCAACACGCTCGTCTTTGAATCGAAGCTCTAGCTCAATTAGGGGCGAAACGCTAAGGGGGGGGGGTCGTACCAACCTGAACAATCCCCCCCCCCCCTCTATACCCGAACACGTAGTGATTTTGCCCTACCCGGGCGAGGGTTAACCATTTTAGATGCACGCACAAGGCACCTTGAAGGTCCCAGCAGCAACACAATCAATAAGAGGCAACGCGGAACGTCTGGCCCTCAACATTTTACGCTGTCCCGATTACTCACGTTTGACATATTACATTGGAAACACATAAATTCGAGGTAATTCACAGGCACTAATGTGTACTACTATGGAGTGTGGAGGCGCTTTACGCGAAACGATCCGTCGTAAGTTTGGAAAGACAACTTCAGAAAATAGCAACGTATAAAACTTCCGTTGAAAATGTTGAGCGCTCACGGGATTTTCAAGTAGCTTATCTTAGTTTATAGCCACTGGCAGATCCAGCAGGGGGTGGGGGTGGGGAGAAGCTGACATGCCCCAAACCGCCCAAATTCGCCCAAAATTTTACACATTTTCTGATTTTAAAAGACAAATTAACCGGCGCCCCGCTGGGGTATTCGGTCGAACACGCTGGGGGGCAGATTCTGCCCCTCGTTATATTCCGAACCAATAACCGCAGCGAGACGCGCAAGGCCGTAATCGAAAGCTCTCAATGAGCCACATCTAACGCTTAGGAGACATTTTCAAAATAAGGTCACATCTCAGGTCACGGCCAGGTCAAAAGTCAAAATTAAGGTATTCTAGTTGTTGGGCCATACTTTCCATCCAAAGCCTTAGATTGAGACTATTATCGCACAAAGTACTCTCAAAGGTATAATGCATCTCCTGCATTACGAAAAAGTGAAATTGTAAGCAAAGGTCAAGGTCAAGATCAGGTCACAAAAGGTCACTTTTGGCAAGAGGTCTACGAAAGTCATGCGACACCTTTTTATGGGTTATTTTACACGTAGAATTTGATAGTAGCAGCCATTTTCACAACCTGACACCATAGACGGTCAAGGTCAGGTCACATAAGGCAAAAATTTGAAATTGATTAATCTAAATAAAAAAAGGCATGTCTCTAGACCAGTTTTGTCTCAGAAAAACAGTGGTGGCATTTATTTGTCTGTATCTGGTCAATAAAATCCCCAAAAACGTAACTTAAAAAAATGACGTCATGAGTTACTTATACTTAGGGAGCCATAAGTCAATAAAGATATTGCTTTGAAATTTGGTTTGGGTATCGTCCATACCTGGTTCACTCATATATATTCTGTTTTTGATATCTTCAAGAAAAAAATGTGAAAAGTTTTCTGAAAAAAAATAACTTTATTTTTATTTTTAGGGGTCAAAACCCAAACGTTCGCAAATCCGAGATAGTAATTTTAAAGAGAATGTAATTTCCTTTCTTTTGACGTTTTCCATTTACAATCTGCTTCAAAACTCGATTTTCTACGATTTGTCAAACATTTATCGTTTTTCGACCAAAAATGGCATGACATGACATCATTAAAACGTCATTGTCTCCTAAAGTACCACATCAATTTCATTGAACTTTTGTGAAAAGACGTAGAATTAATGCAGCATATGGCTCTGTAAGTTTTACGTCGATACCTATCATAGGGGTTGGGCTGAGGGGCTGAGGCAGGGGCGTAGGTTCCCATTCAGTTGGGGGGGGGGGGGGGCATTGGGGGGGGGGGGGGGGCATTAGTAGTATTTGGAAGCGGTCATATTAAATTATACTACGAAGTAGTAGTCGAAGTAGTGTATATTTCAGTACTGTAGTAGCATTTGGAAGCGGTCAGCGGTCGTTCCAACATTGTTTAACCCCCAAGTCCATTTAACCCCTTTACGCCAAGAATATCGAAAAATGATAAATAAAAAAAAACGTTGTAGCTAAGGCTTGTAGCTATCTGTTCCAGAAGTCCGATTTAAAATATGTACCATAGGTTACGAGTCAACCTCGTCTGAAAATCATCGATTTAACATGGGAACCATATGGTGTAGTAGGTTTTTAACGCCCAAACGCCCGAGTGCTGCCAACTGTTACTGGTGGGGGCTGGTCCGGACGAGCGCTTTTTCTGTGCTAAACACCGCGGAACCCCAGAATGTCGCAGTGATATCGCTCGCCGAATCGCCCAGTGTGCGGCTCGCATTACAGCGGAGACCGTGAGCGTAACCGTAAATTCGCACCTAAACAAATGATAGCCAACAGCTGATAATTCCACCGAGTCTCTACCGCTCGTTCCCGCGCGCCGCTCCACTGCATCTCCACCGGGCACGCCTCAACCTATTCCGGGTGAGGGCGGGTGAGGGCGCTGGAACAGCCCCATAGCTAATTCATTCTGATGAAGCAGTGTTCTGAAATTGGTCAAATTACATGCAGATGGGCATGCATTTACCAAAGTAGTTACCTCCCAAAATAGTTCACCTAGATTAGTTTTAAACTGAGATAGCAGTTTTGTAGCCCGTGTTGGGAGACCCCTATCTGCAAGTTTTCTTGACTGAAAAGACTCCAGCCGAATATATTTGAGTTTTTGGCGAAGGAATGCGGTGCTGGCGAAAGAATGGTGTACTGGTTCTAGACCGGGCAGAGGCTATACCATCAGCCAATCAGCTTGCAGCTGGTGCTAGCAAGCGATCGCCGGCCGCCGGTTGGCACATCTCCAATGCGAGTCTATCTTTACGCGACTACTTTCGAATCTGATTGGCTGAACTATTGTTTACATTCGCGTGACGTCAGGACTCTGACTCAGAGAGTATGCATATAGTTTTGATAAACAATAAAAAAAATTACGGCCTTCTGTCCTGAATCGGCGCGATATGAGGCCATTTTTGACAATATAAAAAGAAATTGCATTAAAAAATATAATCAAATCGTGTTAGGTAAAAATTTCCAAGGTGAACTATTTCCTTTAATTTGAAATAGCTGTAGTGCCTTCGCTCTGGCTGGGGGCCACCGCCGCTGCGACGGCAGCGGCGCCAACAGGCATACATATGTATTATGTATATATTTAATGTATTTCTTCGCTTTCAGTAATTCTTCACCGCAAATGTTCTTCGTTTAAAATAGCATAGTCTAATATTCATTATCTTCGTAATCTATCATTCGTTTGCACTTCTCTTATAATATGTTCTTATTCAGGCCGCGTGCTTTTCCATCCTTCTTCCGGCCGCGTCCCTCGTCTCAGACGCACGTGCATGTCGTGTGCTCTTGAAAATATCAGTTAGCAGACGCCACATCCGTATGTGTTTATAACGCTGAACAACGACGAACGTTAGCACACAACTCGCGCTAAAGTGGTGACCCCAGTGGCGCACGCAGGATTCCATTTCGGGAGGGGGGGTGGGTCAGAGCCCTAAAAGCGGGCCCCCACCCGTTTTTAGAAAACTTCGCGGATTTCGGTCACTTGTTTTTGAGCGGCCCCCCTACAGCATGGGACCTGAGACATTATAATTTTCTTGTCAATGTCGTGTAAGGTGACTGCGTGTGCTACTGATGTGCGAATTTTAGGTGCGTGTGCTACTGATGTGCGGTACAACTGTCGAGAGTAAATTTGACGAAATGAGGTAAATGACAACACAAATTATATTTTACAGGTTAGGCAGGTTAGGCAGTCCGATCCCCGGTAGTTATGTCATCATCATCATCGTTGGGGTTTTAGAGCGCCGCGACTACGTCATTCGCGCCCACCATCATGTTGCCAACAGTTGCCATAAACCATTTCCTGAAGCAACAATGGATAATGTAAAAAATACGTATCAATATCAAATACGCCCGTATCAAGAATTTGCAAGGATCGGGCCCTGTTATGACCGGGCCCTCGTCCTGAGCGGGCCCCATGCCACGCCTTTGCCAGCACCGGCCCCTGCCTCGATCAGGCCTGACCAAGACCGGGCCCCTACCAGGAACGGGCCCGTATCAAGAATATGCAAGGACCGGGCCCTGTTGCGACCGGGCCCCATATCACGCCTTTGTCAGCACCGGGCCCCTGCCTCGATCAGGCCTGACCAAGACCGGGCCCTACCAGAAACGGGCCCGTATCAAGAATATCCGAGGACCGGGCCCTGTTGTGACCGGGCCCTCGTCCTGACTGGGCCCCATGCCACGTCTTTGCCAGCACCGGGACCCTGCCTCGATCGGAACTGACCAAGACCGGGCCCCTTCCAGAAACGGGGCCCGTATCAAGAATATGCAATGGCCGGGCCCTGTTGTGACCGGGCCCTCGTTCTGACCGGGCCCCATATCACGCCTTTGCCAGCACCGGGCCCCTGCCTCGATCGGGCCTGACCAAGACCGGGCCCCTACCAGAAACGAGCCCGCATCAATAATGTTTAAGTACCGGGCTCTCGTTCTGACCGGGCCCCATATCACGCCTTTGCCAGCACCGGGCCCCTGCCTCGATCAGGCCTGACCAAGACCGGGTCCCTACCAGAAACGGGCCCGTGTCAAGAATATGCGAGGACCGGACCCTGTTGTGACCGGGCCCCATCATCCCATGCCACGCCTTTGCCAGCACCGGGCCCCTACCTCGATCGGGCCTGACCAAGACCGGGCCCCTACCAGAAACGGGCCCCTCAGAAATACGGGCCACTCAGAAATTTCGGGGGTGGGGGTCAGCTGACCCCTTTGACCCCCCTGCGTACGCCACTGGGTGACTCCGAACGTGATCAGTGAAAGTGCGCAACAATGGCTGAAGGCGAAGCGACCGCCGGCCAGCCGGAGCTGCCGCCGCCGACCGTGACGGGACCAGCGCGTCCGCACGCGGCGTTCCGTCTGCTACCGTTCTCGGCAGACGAGATCAAACTATGGTTGGCCCAAATTGATTGTGCGTGCCGTGTCGCCGGAATCGCCGACGACACGGTAAAATTTGACCTGCTCGTGGCCAACCTGCCCATGGCTATTGCGGCACAGGTTCGCGATGTGGTGACCGCCAAGGCGCCCAGCTACACCGCGCTGACGGCTGCGCTGAAAAGCCGCCTGGCGCAGTCGCGCGCTACGCGGCTCACAGAACTTCTCCGCCACCAGCAGCTAGGAGATCAGCGACCCTCGCAGCTCCTCCTCCGGATGAGGTCCGAGCTCGGTGCCGCGGCAGATGTGCCGCAGGACAGCGAATTGCTCCGGACGCTGTTTCTGCAGCAGCTGCCTCAGACCGCCCGCGCTGCGCTGTCGCTGCTCGTGGAGGACTCTCCACTGGACCAGCTGGCCACGGCGGCGAACCGCTTCATGGTTGCGACCAGCCCCGCCGTCATCAACGCCGTCAGCGCCGGTGAAAGCGGCCCGCCGGTCCCTGCGGCCGAGCCGCCGGCCCGCGCGGCCGCCCGGTCGCTGACCCCTGCCGCCGTAGCCGCCGGACCGCCAGTCGCCGCAGCCGCCAGCTCTGCCGAAGCCGGGACCGTGGCTTCGCTCAACGCTGCAGTCAGCCGTTTCGAGGCCGGGCTCCGGGACCGAGAACCCCGTTCCGGCAGCTCGCAGCGCGCCTGGCGCCCACGGTCCCGATCACGGCCGGCAGTGCCGCAACAGCAGCAGCAGCAACAACAACAACACCTCTGATACTACCACTACCGGTTTGGCGCGGACGCCCACAACTGTCAGCCGCCGTGCTCCTGGCCGACGGGAAACGACTCGGCCTGAGGGACGCGGTGCCGCCCAAAGGCCGCGCACAGCTGGCACCGCTACTCCACGTCAGGGACGGACTCCTGACGCTGATGGTCGACACCGGCGCGCAGATCAGCGTGCTGCCGCCCAGCCAACTGCCGCCGGGCTGCAGCATCGACGGCACTGCAACTCCGCGCCTCACCACTGCTAACGGCAGCTCCGTCGCCACCAAGGGCTACGTGGAGCACGTCGTGACTCTCGCCAACCGTCGATTCCCGTGGAGTTTCCTGGTCGCGGACGTGACGTCACCAATCCTCGGCGCCGATTTCCTGGCCCATTACCAGCTGACGGTGGACATGGGCGAGCGTGTGCTCCGGTCAACCAGTGGCAACATATGTGCGACTGGTATCGCGTCCATCGCCCAGCTGGCTGGACTGCGCCGCCTGGAGCTCGTTAAAGGACCGCTCGACGGGCTGTGGGAGGAGTTCCCAACCGTCACCAACGGACCGCCGGGCGCGGTACCGGTGCCGCACAGCGTGACGCACCACATACGGACTCACGGGCTGCCGTGTTTCGCTCGGCCGCGCCGCCTCGCTCCCGACCGCCTGCGCGTTGCACGCCGGGAGTTTGAGCGCATGCGCACTGAGGGCGTCGTCCAGCCGTCGAACAGCAGCTGGGCGGCCCCGCTGCACATGGTGCCCAAGGCGACCCCAGGCGAGTGGCGACCATGCGGAGACTACCGGGCACTAAACAAGGTGACTGTACCTGATCGTTACCCGCTGCCGTATCTCCAGGATTTCAACGCCCACCTCGCCGGCTGCCGCTTCTTCAGCAAACTGGACCTGGCTCGGGCGTTCCACCAGATTCCGGTGGAGCCGGCCGACATCCCGAAGACGGCCATCACTACGCCTTTCGGCCTTTGGGAGGCTGTGCGCATGCCCTTCGGCTTGTGCAATGCTGCCCAAACGTGCCAGCGCTTCATGGACGAGGTGCTTCGGGGCTCCCCGCCTGCTTTGTGTATATTGACAATATACTTATCGCCAGCGCGACTCTCGAAGACCACTTCAGCCACCTGCGCCAGGTTCTGCGACGCCTGCAGGACTATGGCGTGGTGGTAAACAAACCAAAGTGCGTCCTCGGCGCTCCGCGGCTCCGATTCCTCGGACACGAGGTATCGGCCGACGGCATCACGCCACTGCCGGACCGGGTGACAGCCATCGCCGAGTTCCCGCGACCGACAAACGAGCAGCAGGTGCGACGGTTCGCTGGCATGGCAACATACTACCACCGCTTCGTGCCGAACGCCGCAACACAATGTTATATATGCGTGTGTGTGTGTCAGTTATGTGTGCGGGTTAGGCGGGTGTGTTGCATCTCCAAAGTCTGTTATGTTTGCATCTCGAAGGCGAGTTGCGTCAGCTGGCCCGAGGCAACGTCCCGGCGGGGCCGGGTCGCAGCGGTTGTCTCGGCTCGGGAGCGGTGGTGTTCAAGTATGGTTCCAGTGAATACATCATTGGCGACGAGGATCAGATGAACTTCGCGGACATCGCTGGAGAAAGCAGCAAGACAGCGCAACTTAAAGGGAAGTACCAAACGAGTTGATCTGCTAGAAAATGGCACATGGCAAGTTAACAACTTTTGAGCCGGCTGAGGAAAGCTTGGATAATTACTTGCAACGTTTTCAGTTATATTGTTCAGCAAATGATATCCGAGCTGAGACCAAACAAAAATATCTGTTTTTGACAGCTGTGGGACAGACAGCGTTTGGGAAAATCAAGGATTTGATAAGCCCTGCCACGTTGGAAGAGGCAGCATTCGAGCTGATTAAAGTAAAGCTTCGGGAACATTATCAGCCTCAGCTGGTAGAAATCGCAGAGCGGTACAAGTTTTTCCAGCGCACTCAGAGGGAAGGTGAAACGATCGCTGAATATTTAGCCGATCTGAAGAAGATCGCTAGAAATGCCAATTTCGGAAATTATTTGGACAAGGCTCTCAGAGATCAGCTAGTATGTGGCCTGCGGGATAGTCGCTGCCAGAAGGAATTGCTATGCATGCCATCATTGACTCTTGAAATCGCTGTTCAACATGCTCGTGCTTACGAGGCGGTGTCTAAGGAGGCCGGTGTGTTCGCTGCTGCAGATTTGCATGAAGTCAGGAGGGACAGAGTGAGTGGTCAGAAGTCGAGCTTTTTCAGATGTGGTTGAGTGGGACATGATGCAGAAACATGTTGGCATGTAAAAACTGTGTGCAATAAGTGTCACAGGAGAGGGCATTTAGCTGTGATGTGTCAGCAAATGCCAAATGGAGGAGAAAATAGGAACTGGCAGCAGGCCAAACGCGCTGATCGTAGAACGGGAGTTCACAGCTCAGCAGGAGGACAGAGATCGAGCAGTCATGCAGTGGGGCAGCAGCAGCCGCCGTCTGATTCGTCAGGTACTGAGGACTACGAAGTCCTGCACACGCACAAGATCCGAGGAGGTAAGCTGCTCACCGCTGTTCATGTCAATGGGAAGCCGGTAACAATGGAACTAGATACCGGGGCTGAAATCACTACTTTCCCACAGCATGTTTTTGAGAAGTTGTTCCGTGACTCTCAGCTATGTCCAACAGATAAAAGACTCAGTCAGTACGACGGAACTCCACTTCAAGGAAATAGTTCACCTTCGGAAATTTTTCAGATCACGATTTTATTATATTTTTTAATACAGTTTCTTTTTTTCTTTTCAAAAATGGTCCTACATCGCGCCAATTCAGGACAGAAGGTCGTAAATTATTAATGTTATGGTGTGCGTTATTGGTCTGCGCATGCGCCCTGGTAGTGCTGGCACTCTCAGACGGTACGGTATATATCATATATGCGCCGCATTCCTTCGCCAAAAAGTCAAATATCTTCGGCTGGAGAGTCTTTTCAGCCAAGAAAACTTGCAGATAAAGATTTCTCAACACGGGCTACAAAACTGCTATTTCAGTTCAAAATCCCATGTTGAAGGTGAACTATTTCCTTTAAGATACTTGGCGAGATGCCTGTTACAGTGGGGTATAAGGGGCAAGTGATTGAAGATAGCGTTTTGGTTGTGGATGTGAAGAGTCGTTATCCACTGCTGGGTAGAGATTGGATGTCCAAGGTTCGTTTTGATTGGAATGAAATATTCTATGGTCAGGCCGAGAAGGGAGAAGCGCATGATGTACATGAAGTATCGCTGTCCGCATTACAGAGCAAGTACCAGGAGCTGTTTTCAGAAGGACTGGGAGAGGTTCGAGATATGACTGTGCAGGTGGAATTGGAGCCCGGAGCGCAGCCGAGGTTCTTCAAGAGCCGGTCGGTTCCGTTTGCCCTGCGGGACCAGGTGAACCAGGAGCTCGAGCGCCAGATCCAGGAAGGTTAGCTCATACCAGTGGAGAAAAGTGACTGGGCCGCACCGATAGTTCTTGTTCGCAAATCGGGAGGTAGCGTGAGAATCTGTGCTGACTACAAAGTCACGGTAAATCAGAGTGTAAAAGATCAGGCGTATCGTTTGCCCACTGCTGAGGAAATATTTAGCACACTGGTTCACGGAGAGTCGTTCTCAAAACTCGATCTAGCCAACGCCTACAAACAGTTGCCGTTAGCTCCAGAAAGTCAGGCCGTGTTGACCATGAACACACCGCTGGGGTTACTAAGGCCAACTAGGCTTCCTTTTGGCTCAAAGTGTCTCCAAATCTGTGGCAGAGGACGATGGATGAAGTGTTGAAAGGGTTGAGTGGAGTGGCATGCTACTTAGATGATATTTTAGTGACAGGAAGGACCAGAGAGGAGCACAAGGCGAACCTGGAGGCGGTCATGCAGCGGCTGCAAGAGCGCGGACTACGTCTCAGAAGGGAGAAGTGCGAGCTCTTCCGTGAGAAGATCGTCTACCTGGGACATGAGATATCCAAGGACGGCCTGAGGCCAACAAGTGAAAGGGTGAAAGGCATTGTATACATGCCAGAGCGAAAGAACGCAAAGGAATTGCTCACATTCCTGGGACTGATGACGTACAACACCAAGTTCATACCAAATTTATCGTCAGTTTTGAGACCGTTGTACGATTTGACAAAGAAGGGAGTCAGATGGGTATGGACTCGGGAATGTCGAAGTAGTTTTGATCAAGCGAAGGCCAGTTTGTCCAGTGTCAGTGCACTTGCTCATTACGATGTTGACAGGCCGCTGAAAATGTACTGTGACGCCTCATCACAGGGTGTGGGAGCGTGCATTGTGCATCAGTTCCCAGGTGGCGTGGAGCGGCCGGTGGCATACGCGTCCCGTACGCTCACAGAAGCGGAGCAGAAGTATGCCCAGATAGAGAGAGAAGGGCTGGCTATAGTGTTCGGTGTGAAGCGTTTCCATCAGTATATCTGTGGCCGTCATTTCACACTTGTCACTGATCATCGTCCGCTCTGTCGCATTTTCAGTCCGTCGGCTGAGACGTCGAGTGTGGCGGCGGCGCGGCTCCAACGGTGGGCCCTCCTGCTCAGCATGTATGATTATCAAATCGAGTTTGTGTCCGGCTTACAGAATGTGCCGGCAGATGTCCTCAGTCGTCTTCCGAGCCGGGCGGGGTCGGAGTCGGACGATTGGCAGGTCTGCAGCGCGATGGAGGAGGGAGAGCAGATCTGCGTGGCCATCGAGGACGACATCCTGCCGGTCACGGCGAAACAAGTCGCCAGGGAGACGGCAAGAGATCCGGTCCTCAGCCCGGTTCTGGGCTGGGTCAGGTCAGGTGCCTGACCTAAGAAGGCAGAAGATGCAAAGTTTCAACCGTACATCAGATGCAGGGACAGTTTAACGATAGTAGACGGATGTCTTCAAGTGGGTGAGAAGGTGGGTCGCGAAGTGGGTGAGAAGTCATACCCAGCAAATTCCGACGTCAGCTGTTAGATGAGTTGCATGTAGGGCATATGGGTGTTTGCAAAATGAAGTCGCTAGCACGAGGTTTTGTGTGGTGGCCTCATTTGGATATGGATATCGAACGAATTTGCAAACAGTGCGGGCAGTGTCAAGTCAACGCTCAGATGCCTGCTGCCGCTCCGGTGCATCCCTGGGTCTATCCCTCAGGACCGTGGGAGAGAGTCCACATCGACTTTGCGTCGCACCAGGGCAGATGCTACCTTGTTATGGTGGATGCGTTTTCCAAATGGCCTGAAATAGAGGAAATGCATGGAATCACTGCTGCAAAAACGATAGAAGCCTTGACCAAAATATTCGCCACGCATGGTTTCCCCGTGACCCTCGTGTCTGACAATGGTCCGCCTTTCACATCTGAGGAATTCAAGCGCTACTTGCTCTCCAGAGGCATCTTCCACCGCACCGCACCGCCCTATCATCCGGCATCCAACGGTCAGCTGCCGAGTCCATGGTGAGAACCTTTAAATCGTTCCTGAAGAAGCAATCGTTAGTCGGCGGAAACAGGGGGTTGGCGGTGTGCCAGTTCTTGGCGCAATACAGAGTGACGCCATGCTCTTCCACAGGAAGGGCGCCTGCAGAACTGATGCTGGGGAGAATGCCCAGTACCAAGCTGTCTCTTCTGAGGCCATCAGTGTCTCAAAGAATGAGGGGAGCCGAAGGATTTTTGTATTCACGGGAGTTTGTTGCAGGTGATTCTGTTCTGCTGCGAGACCTAAGGCTCGGCTCATCGCTGAAGTGGCGCAGAGCCACGGTTACGGCTCGGGTCGGTCCGCTGGTCTACGAGGTTTGCGTAGACGGCAGGACCCGACGCGCTCATCTGGACCATCTGCTGGCGGACCAGACGGGGGATCGTCCCCGCCATCTGGTGCCGGGCCGGCCTGTTCCGGCGACTGTCCCGGAGTTCGAGCAGGCTGGGGAGGACACGGGACAGAGTGAGCCTCTGACAGACGTACGGAGTCCGATAGCCGTCGGTGGGCCGGTGTCGCCGTCGCTGGCTGCGGGGGCGGTTCCGAGGCTGTGCTGCAGCGCAGCGACACGGTGCCGCGAGATGTAGATTCGGACGATGTGCAACCGCGGAGTGAGAGTGGGGGAACTGTGCTGCGACGGTCAGAGAGACTGAGAAAAAAACTGATGTGAAAAGGGGGACAAGTGTTATATATGCGTGTGTGTGTGTCAGTTATGTGTGCGGGTTAGGCGGGTGTGTTGCATCTCCAAAGTCTTTTATGTTTGCATCTCGAAGGCGAGTTGCGTCAGCTGGCCCGAGGCAACGTCCCGGCGGGGCCGGGTCGCAGCGGTTGTCTCGGCTCGGGAGCGGTGGTGTTCAAGTGTGGTTCCAGTGAATACATCACACTCCTTCGCCCACTGCATCAGCTGCTGGACAAACGCCCTGGCGGGAAACGGACGAAGCTGGTGACGTGGACGGACGCCGCCGACGAAGCGTTCCTCAGCGTCAAACGCGCGCTGGCCTCCGCCACGTTGCTGGCTCACCAGGTGCCGACCGCGCCGCTGAGCGTCCACGTCGACGCGTCCGACACGGGAGTTGGCGCCGTCCTCCAGCAGCACCACGGAGGCGAGTGGCAGCCTCTAGCCTTCTTCTCAAGGATGCTGACACCAACGGAGACGTGGTACAGCACGTTCGGCAGGGAGCTGCTGGCGGTGTACCTCGCTATCCGGCACTTCCGTCACGCTGTCGAGGGCCGGGAGCTGATTGTGTATACCGATCACAAGCCCCTCGTCCACGCCGTCGGAAACTGTACCGATCGTCACTCGCCGCGGGAGACGCGCCACCTGGACTACGTGGCGCAGTTCACGACCGACGTTCGCCACGTGCCCGGGCGGGAGAATGTGGCGCCTGACGCGCTGTCACGGACGGTGGCGTTGCTTCGTTCTCCACAGCCACCGCTGGACGACCTCACAGCACTGGCCGACGCGCAGGCTGCCGACGCGGAGCTGCTCAGCTTCCGCGCGTCGGACCACAGCCTCCAGCTGCGTGAGATGAAGCTCAGCAGCGAACGGACGTTGCTGATCGACGTGCCAACAGGCGTCGACCGGCCGTGGGTCCTGGAGCCTCTCCGCCGGCACGTGTTCCGTCGGCTGCACGGACTCGCCTATCCAGGTGTCTGCGCCACGCATGAGCTCATCGCCCGCCGGTATATCTGGCCTGGAATGCGGCGCGACATCCGACGGTGGGCGCAGTCATGCATCCCCTGTCAGCGGACTAAGGTGCACCGGCACACGAAGACGCCAGTGGGCGTCTTCCCAGCTCCTGACGACCGGTTCTACGCCGTCCACATCGATATCGTGGGCCCGCTGCCGCCTTCGGCCGGCTTCACGCACCTCTTGACCTGCGTGGACCGCTACACGCGCTGGCCGGAGGCGATCCCGCTGGCCGACACGCGCACGTCGACGGTCGTCCACGCGTTCGTCAGCGGCTGGGTGTCCCGGTTCGGTGTTCCGAGCTACATCGTGACAGACCGCGGCGCCCAGTTCGAATCAGGCATGTGGAAAGAGCTGTCGACCCTGCTGGGCTGCGACCGGCAACGGACGACCAGCTATCACCCGCAGAGCAACGGTATGGTGGAGCGGTTCCACCGACAGCTAAAGGCAGCACTGCGCGCGTCGGACTGCCGAAGCTAGCTAGACCACCGCTCTGCCTGCCGTACTGCTAGGCATCCGGTCAACTCTCAAAACAGACCTGGGATGCAGCGCTGCGGAGCTCACCTACGGCACGACGCTCCGCCTGCCGGGAGAGTACTTCGCTCCACGGCCGGTCACGCCCGCCGCCGACCCGGCGTCATACGCCGCCGCCCTTCGAGCCGCCATGCGACAGTTCCGCTGCGTCCCCCCGCGCGCGCCGAAGCCCTCGGGGCACGTGCCGCGCGCGCTACAGGACGCCACGCACGTTTTTGTGCGGCATGACGCCATCAAACGAGCGCTGGAGCACCCGTACGACGGACCGTTCAAGGTCCTGGCTCGCAGCGCGAAAACGATGACGGTGGACCGCGGGAACCGGCATGACGTGGTCTCGCTTGACCGACTGTTAGCAGACGCCACATCCGTATGAGTTTATAACGCTGAACAACGACGAACGTTAGCACACAACTCGCGCTAAATAGCTACCTCCCATTCGCCTCCCTTTTTGCCATTCGATTGAGCGTTGTGCAGTATTTGGGTTTCATTATCTGCGTGATTTTTTTATCTCTCACCTTTTGGTGATTTGATGGCATTTGTATACCTTACGTTTGTTCAAATACCTCCATGCCTATTACCTACCTACATTTCACGTCGAAACATAGTTGACTATAGTCAACTATAGACCATAATAAACCATTAGATACCATAATAAACCATTAGAGACCATAACAAAAAACATTAGAGACCATAAGAAACCATAAGCGACCATAAGAAACCATTAGAGACCATAAGGCACCATTAGCGACCATAAGAAACCATTAGAGACCATAAGAAACCATTAGAAATACCATTAGAGACCATAAGAAACCATTTGAGACCATTCGAGACCATTATATTATCATAAACCATTAGAGACCATTATAAACCATTAGGAATACCACTAGAGACCATTAGAGACCATTATAAACCATTAGATACCATAAGAAACCATTAGAAATACCATTAGAGACCATAAGAAACCATTCGATACCATAAGAAACCATTCGATACCATAAGAAACCATTAGAGATCATTAGAGACCATTAGGATTTCTAATGGTTTCCTAATGGTTTCTAATGAAATTTGTATAGGGTAATTGATAGCTTTGTTCACCTGCTGGCTTCTGAGCCACTGCACTAGTGAGGAGAGGAAGTAAGAAAGAGGTAACTATTGGCATGTTTCTCGCATGTTTTATATACTCATTCAATAGCCGTCAGATTTGCACAAAAACGTGGCATAATCTTGTATAGTCTGTTGAGAAGCTTTGGTATCATTTTTGAGGGAAAATATACATTCCTGTATTTTAGGTGATTTTTTCCTTGCATAATGTCAATAGGTCCATTTTGACCGGCTTCGTGCACCGTGTTACTTATCATGCTGTTATACATTTTGCAGACATTAAATAATATATTTGAAGACTATAATGGCTTGAAAAACTATTTTGCAAACAACTTGCATTATTTACAAGTAATGTTATCATTTACGTGGCTTATTTTGGTTTTTACAAGTTGGAAGATTTGTTTTGTAATCTATCGTTATTCTGAGGAGGTAACATTAATTATACCGGCATGTTTTTATTATAAGACGATCTGCTTATTTATCACACAAAAACAGGTCATTAACAAAAACTTCAATGTTTTTTTACCAGCCGAAACCACTTTAACCTCGGAAATGTCCAGTCTTGAAAAATTATTTAGGTTGAGATGTTTTCTGAGGAGGTAACAATTTTTCGGGAATTATTCAGCGCGAATATTTAGCTCACGCAAGGATACAGCTAACCTGGCGCTGTTTATACAAAATAAGCTCCGGCGTCATGTCTTTGAGGCAGCGCCCAGAGAGCAATAGAACGCTTACATACAAAGGCTGCCCGTGGGCTGCCCCACGGCTGCCCTAGCCCCTAGGTAATACCAAGGTCTGTAAAGATAGGTAATACAGAAAGTTGTTGGTGTGGGCATGCTGATGTAGGATTGGTGGCAGGTAAATACCCTCTTTGTATTTATATGCTGTCCTTTATCTTATTTTTCTTCCCATAATTCAATAGTTGAGATAAGTGGGGTACCACCTTACATAGCTGACCTTACATAGGTTTACATAGCCTTGGGTACCACTCAGCTTTGGCATGCCGGACCAAACATTGCAATGCATGGAGTAAAATGTTAGGAATGTTAGGAATGCCTCTCCAAAGTGATTGCTAGGAACTTATATTGTCATAAATTTACTAATTAATGAAATTCCACATGTTAGTATGTATGGATAAATAAGGGCATTTGTCAATCATGCTTATATGGTAAAAGCCTAATCTTTGGACACATCCTAACCTCAGACTTTTCATGCTATCAGACTAGAGTGCAGACAATGCAGATGCAGTGTTTTAGTGAGTCTGTATTGCTTACATTCTGATAGCATGAAAAGTCTGAGGTTAGGATATGTCCAGGGTTACATCAGTTGACAGTATTGTCTCAATTATGTTTTTGTTTTGCCCTAATTATTTACTTGATGGGTTATGCTAGAGCATTTCAGTGATTATCAATTCAATTATCTATTCATATCAATTCAGTGAAATAATAGTTTTAAATTTCAGTTTTCACATGATAGGCTAATAGTTGAACTATATTTTGCATGGATATTTTGGAATTCACTAGTGTTTCTCAGATCACCTCATAACTCATTTCTGAACTTTGTGCGGTTGCTATGTGTGAATATGGGTATGCTTCTGCATCCTACTTTTTCAATGCAATGCTGCCTTAAATGTGTTAACCAACTGTGAGCAAACTATTTAATTATATCAACTTTGTCATATTCCTTACAATCTTGAGTTGAACTGTGAACTGGATCACAACACTATGTTTGCTGAATTGTGTATATCTTGGCTATATTATGAAATGTATATTTCAAAATGAAAAATGTCAATAGGAAACTAGTTTGTATGTGGTTATGCTAACATTGAAAACAATTATTGAACTATATCAACTTATGTCATATTCCTTAAAATCTTGATGAGGAGTTTTACCTCCGGATGATCGCTTATTTGTGTAGTATGTGAATCAAATTCAGATATATTTTGGTTTTCTTATTTTTGTCACCTCTTCACATGTTTTTTGGCAGTTTTGTTACCTCTCTGCATGTATTCAAAAAGTAATTGCAGAACACTGTGATGAAGATCTGTGTATCAAAATATCAATAAAGTCTAATTTTGAACTTTGTTCATTTTAATATACAAGGGAAGGTCATTCAAGTTGCATATTAATATGTCTACATTGACATGTCATGATCATGATGTCCTTGCAATGAGAAACCTAAGCAATATGATTGGTGATCCTACCTGAAAAGTAAATGATAATTAGTGATACAAATTTCCCAACAATATACTACAATAATTTTAAGATCCTACCATTTTCTTTTTGCTATGAAGTATGAAATATGAATGAAATAAACTGATGTTCTGCAGAAATCAGGTTCAGATTGCATGGATCCTTTGGATCTTGACAAAATATGGGATTCAGAGTGCATATCTGATATAACAGTGGATCTTTTTTTAAAAAACATATCCAATATCTTGAATCCTAGTTATCCATCAATGTTTAAAAAAAAACATTTTGTACCCTTTTTATCAATCAGGCAACTCATTGCTTCCCAAAATATTCAGATTTTCATTTTTCCTTCTCACCCTATTCTCTTCTGCAATGCACTGAATTTGCATAGAGCTTCCTTCCCCAATGTTTGCACTTTTACATCAGAGTTATCATGACAACTGGCGATTCTTTAAAGGGACTATCCCACATTATTATATTTGAGTTGAGATAGCCATTTGTATGGCTAGGCATTGAAATTAAGTATGGTAGCAGTTAAAACAACCACAATGATCTAATAAAAAAGAAATTTGAGTTCGATTTTGACATCTGTAAAAAAATCAGGCCCATGTGTATATGAATAGGGACTCCAAACCGACAGCGTCGTCTCTTTACCCAACTGGTAATGATAGTCAACTTGTTTTAAGGTCAGCCTTGGAATATTTTCATCTTTCATTTCTCGATCCCCGGGTGGTTTGCAATCTACGCTAGTCTAGACACCGGGTGGTTCGCTTTTTTTGCGGAATTATAGATGTCGACAAAAAATTGTGCCATATATTTGGCAGCACAAAGGATTTCCCTGTTATTAAAAAAAAAATATGTCACCAACTTTTCGCTTAAAACTAAATGTTTAATATCTTCCAAGACAAGCATTTTTTCAGAAAAAAAGTTCACAAACATATTCAGCTGACCTCGCCTGACATGTAGACATACAATTAAGTGTGATTAGACAACTTTCACAAAGGTGGGACAGTCCCTTTAAAGCACATGCAACAAGTCTATGCATTATAACTTGTTTTTTTTTTCTTCTTCTCTCCCCTACAGGCAAGAATGTGTTGCCTCTGGAGGTTCACCAACATTCTGTTGATTGCACTGTTGCTGATGCTTCTGTCAGTCAGTACAGCTGCACTGGATGGATCTGGGGACCTGCCAGTGATGCTCTGGTGGACTCCATTCAGTGGCAATCCCGGCTATGTGCAGGAGTGCGGCGAGCAGCGCTGCTTCGTTACCGACACACGCTCTTATGTCGGCGATCCTCAACTGGGTGTGCTCCTCTTCTATGGCTCTGACCTACAGCCGTGGCACCTGCCGCTTCCGCGCGCTGCTCACGTTCCCTGGGCTCTCCTGCATGAGGAGTCACCTAAAAACGCGCCCATCTTCTGCCATGACGCGTGCATCTCGCTGTTCAATCTGACGGCGACGTTCCGTTCCGGCAGTGACCTGCCCCTGACCCTGCAGCACCTGTCGTCTCTGGAGGCGCTCACCTCCACCTCCGGCACCGTGCCTGCCGCCGAGAAGCTAGCCGCAGACCGCGCGCCACTCGTCTACCTCGCCTCCGGCTGCGACACGCCCGTCCAGCGAGACGCGTTCGTCGCCGAGCTGATGCGACACATCGCTGTGGACTCGTTCGGCGCGTGTCTCAACAACCGCCCGCTGCCGGCAGCGCTGGCTGACCCGGCCGAGGTCGATCCGGCCGCACTGGACGCGTTCCTCGCGCCGTACCGGTTCTACCTAGCTCTGGAGAACGCCGCCTGTGACGACTACGTGACGGAGAAGCTGTGGCGGCCGCTGCGGCTCGGCGTGGTGCCCGTCTACCACGGAGCGCCGAACGTGCGCCGCTGGCTGCCCAACAACGACTCGGCTCTGCATGTGGCAGATTTCGAGTCGCCGCGCGCGCTCGCCGAGCACCTACAGCAACTTGGCGCCGACGCGGAGGCGTACTCGGCGCATTTGCGCCACAAACGCGGCGAGGTGGACAACGAGGAGCTGAAGAGGACGCTGGCGTCGCGCCGCTGGGCGATCCTGGACGACCCGGGCAGCGGCGCGGCGCCCAACTTTGTAGAGGCGTTCCAGTGCCAGGCGTGTGAGCTGGCGTGGGCAGCGCGGACGGACGGCCCGCTGACGTCACGTGTCGCTGATAACCTTCACTACGGGTGTCCGCGGCCGGCACCGCTGCTGGCCGCCAGCGACGCCTCCTGGTGGGCGGAGCAGTGGGACCACGCGGCCACCGAGGCAGCCGAGATGCGCCGTCTGGTGACGGAGGGAAGTGCTGTGACCAGAGATGAGTTCTACAGTCGTGTGCTGCGCAGCCTCAACAGTGGTAGGCACGAGCTGTGAGATGGACGACCGGGCAGTCATCAGGCGGGCATTCAGCAGTAGCTAAGGCACGTAATCAAGCTGTGATACAAATGTGGGCCATTGCGTTGACCACACACTGCATTTGCTCTATCAGTTAAGTGCAAATGGTTGTAAGACGGGATAGCGCTAGCATACTTGTTTTGAACAAATGACGTGGGAAGCGTGTTTTAACGTAGTGGGAACTGGTGGGAACCACGATTCAGACAAGTCATGAGGCTGTGCTATAGCCTATACATTTGATGGTTTGCACTTCAATCGATGATAATAGGCCCTCGGATGCATGAAATGAAAATCGATTCCGGCTCCGTGTCGATATTTAAGTGTAAGAAATAAGAATAACTGCTCGAAAAAATAGTTATCTATAAACATACGTGGATAACAACAAGAATGAGCCAATAATAATAAGAAGAAAAAACTATTATTTTAAATAAGCTTAATTGTCCAACTAAGACGACATGCTGATTTTACCACTAACATTAAAAAAGTTCAATATACTTACCGTGCAGATTGAAGCGATAGTTATTATCGGAGACTGAGTGGAGGGAATGCACAAGTAATGCGTTCGTTCAGTGCAAGTGTAAAGTAAGGAGGTGGTTTATGTTTAAATGTTTATGCATGTTTGTTGGCACGCTTGTTTACAAGTCTCACGTTGTAGCACATGCCGTACGGACTACGGACACTACGGCGAAGTTAAAATTAGTGCGTTTTAACGGGTGAAGCTAGCGCTATCATACTTCTTTTGACCAATTGACTTGGGAAGGGGTGCGTTAAAACGCACTAGTGTTAACTTCGTCCTAGTGTCCGTAGTCTGTACGTTATGTGCTGCACGTGAGACTTGTAAAAAGCGTGCCAACAAACATGCATGCACATTTAAACATAAACAATCGCCTTACTTGCACTGAACGCATTACTTGTGCATTCCCTCCTCTCATTCACAGATGATAACTATCGCTTCAATCTGCATGGTAAGTATATTTAACTTTTTAAATGTTAGTGGTAAAAATCAGCATGTCGTTTTGGTTGGACAATTAAGCTTTATTTTAAATAATAGTTTTTCTTAAGGCGGCCGCACACTAGGCCATTCGGCGCGCGGAGGTCGCGATATCGCTACGACTTTCCGCGCATCTTTAGCGACTTTCCGCCTTCGCGTCAGCCGAAACGTCAAAAATCGCGGACGAATGTCGTCGGCCGGCCATCTGCGGACCGGCGGAAAAAACTGATTCGAACGAGCTTTTTTCCCGCGACTGAACGCCGCGGAGCCGCGGACAACAAAATTGAGCAGGCTAACAGTGGCGAATCTATGCAAGACAGAGGTGCACATTTTGCACAGCATGCTCTTGCCGCTGTGAAATTTATTATGTAAAAGTTTCGTGGTTCTAAACTTACATCTTCGTCGAAAAATGGCCATCATTAATTTACCTTGTGACAGGCTGTAGGCACAGGTTTCGACATGCTGTAGGTCGGCGGGGCGTAATCTCGTGAGCAGACAGCGCCGAATCCGCCGGAACAAGGACGATATTCCGCGGTATCGCCGCGATTTTCCGAGGCGGAATTTCGCAGTGATATGGGGCGCCGAATGCGTAGTGTGCGGCCGCCTTTATTGGTTCATTATTCTTGTTGTTATCCACATGGTGTTTATAAATAGCTAATATTAGTAGTTATTCTTATTTCTTATACTTGAATATCGATACGGAGCCGGAATCGATTTTCATTCCATGCATCCGAGGGCCTATTATCATTGATTGAAGTGCAAACCATCAAATGTACAGCACCATTGACCTCTAAGTATAGACGAACCACTCCAGCTGTTGCTCCGCCCGGCAGCCGTTCCCGGTTGAGGCAACACTAGCGCCGCAGCGGACAGGCCATGAGTTAGCGCGGCAATGCTTTTGCTATGGCGGAGTGGCGATATTTGACAATAATCACCGTGAACGTTCAGGCTGAATATTTTTATTCCATGATATTCATTATGAATGTCTCTACGTCCTCAAACTTTTTCCAGTGCGCTACCTCACGCGGTTTTTTAGTTACAGGCCGACAAATATCGGGTGCGGCTAATTATCGATTGGGACAATGGCAGTTTTGCGATTTTTCAAGGCCACACAACAGCGGCCGGTGCCGCGTGCAATGAAATCTTCACCTTGTACGCTGTAGGAATTTGGCTGGGTTACGTGAAAAAGGGTAATGAATCGTCACAAGATAATTGAACGACCTGTCTTTTGAAAGCAGTTGCATCCAATTCAGTTCAACAGAATCGGAGATATAACACGTGATGGTATGATGGTATAACACCCATCATTTAACACGAACCCTATGGGCCCTACCCGAAATGTACCTACGCCGTAGAGCGGTAGTGCTGTCATCTCAGCACAAGGACAGGAAGGAGAGGTAACCCTGGGCGTACAGAGACGCGCCAATTCCTTCAGAAGTAGGTATGACTAAGTTTACTATTATTTATTAGACCTGGAATAAGGAATCGGAATGGTGTGTCTGCATATAATATTTACACACAAATAGCAGGAATTGAGAAGACAAATCCTCCACTCGTTTCCATTATAAAGAGCTTTGAAATAATTGCCAAAGTAATGATTACCTACCTTCCTTTGATGTGCTTGTCATAGGCATAACCACCTTCCGAAAGTAGGTGGGACTGGGGACAGAGGCACTTTGAAGTCGATTCTTTCCATGCAACGCCCATAGGCGTAATGTTAAAATCCGAAAATGTTACTGGGGACTGATCCCCAGTGACCCCAGTGGTGGTTACGCGCCTGGTGCTTGTGCTGTTGGTTCCCCGACAAAGTCATCATCACTCACATTCAGTCACAGTGCATCCATTCTATCTCAATTTATCGCAAGCACACACTATATATGGCCTTGAGCGCACCGCACACTAGAGTTTCACTTTCAGCGAGTCACCTCTCAGCTGTTGTGTGGCCTTGACAAATCGTAAAATCGCCATTGTCCCAATCCATAACCCATTTTCGGGGAGTTATATCTCCGATTCTGTCGAACCGAATTGGATGCAACTGCTTTCAAAAGACAGATCGTTCAATTATCTTGAGACGATTCGATGCCCTTTTTCACGTAACCCAGCCAAATTCCTACAGCGTACAGGATGAAGATTGCATAGCACGCGGCACCGGCCGCATCCGCGGCTCGGATCGCATCCCGTTTCTCCGCGCCCAGAGCCAAATAGCGCGCGCCTCTCAGCTGTTGTGTGGCCTTGGAAAAGTGGCAAAACTGCCATTGTCCCAATCGATAATTATCCGCACCCAAGGCTATGTAAACCAGGTAGACCGCTCCGGCCGAAAAAGTGGCGACAACTCGTAATTTAGTTGCAACGACCCCACAGCTGCTGTGACGCGGATGAGGGTCTCGCGGTCGGCCGACCGGTCGCCTACGTAGGGTTAACGCGTAGACCCCTCCCGTTTTTTGTCGCTTGGTTCCTTTGTTTGTCGGCTGATTTTTAAACTTAAGATGTCTATCTACCACAAATTAAGCGTTGTATTGGGTGCCGTTGCGAAAATTGCAATCCGACCCAAACTTTTAAAGTTATGGGCCGGAACAGTTTGCTGCCCGGTGATTCCGGCCGGCCGCGTACTCGCCCCGTTTTGTCCCGCTTGGTTCCTTCGTTTACCGGCCGATTGTTACACTTAAGATGTCTATATACCACAAATTAAGCGATGTATTGGATGACTTTGGGAAAATCGCAATGCAACCCATTTTTTTTAAGTTATGGGCCAGCAAATTCCACTGGCCGGCGATTCCGGCCGGACCGCCGTACGTAAAACGCCAACGCGCACATTCCTCCGGTGTGTGTCGCCTGATTTCTTCATTTGCCGACCTATTGTTACAATTCAGATAACAATCTGTCACAAATTGAACGATGTATCTTATGGCGTTGAGAAAATTGTCATCGGACTCAAACTATTTACATTTTGGGCCGGCAAAGTTAACCGTCCTTTGGCTCACGATGGCAGACCGGACAGCCACCACATACAATACTCAAACAGTGATACCACTCAAATAGCCTGAATTTAAATCATGCGGCCCATATTATGGCTAAGGAAAAATTGCACTAGGCTTACCTAACCTAGCCTAACAGGCCAAATCTACCCCTTTTCAGGCCAAATCTACCCCCATTGGGGGTAGATTTGGCTCGACACTTTGGACTGTTTTAAGAACGTTAAGTTATCGATTTAGAAGGAAACTTCCAATGATAGCCTTCATTCTCCAACAATTCTCTATCCAACCTATCTTGTTTTTTCCAGATTCACCAAAAAATGGAAAAGTTACGAGCAAAAATGTGATGCCATGTTTGACCAAATCGCAACTTAGGACATTTTTCAGAGGTCAAGTTAGGTAACTTTGGATTGGGCTAGGTTGGCTAGGTTAAATTTTGTGAGGATGCTAATTGGGTTAGGTGGCATGATAATTGACAGGCGCAGGACATATCCGAAGACGGAAAAAAATATAGTATTTTAAATATGAAACTCCAAGATGTACTTAAACTCCGCAAACCTTGATAGACCTTGATTCTTCGAATGATTTCAAAAAACTAAATTCTTTATTTATGATTAAATCTCTTCTATTTTTACACAGTTCATGTAACATAAGTACCCCATTGTTACCCTAAAGTATTTTTTACATCGGGTAATAATTGGACGAGATAATACGTTTTTCCTGCCAAAATTAGCCTAATTGGCCAAACTACCCCCTTTCAAAATTTAGTTTTAACATTTGGAAATGGCGACAACATGTTTCCTGTGCCATTTTAAGTGGAGAACACGATCCAGATGTCTTTTTTTAGGTGGCTTAATTAAGTAAAAAGATAATGAAGTTTGAAAATCTTGTTTTTTGTTTCCGATTTTTTTCATGTTTTAAGTTCGATTTAAGAGTTCTGCTGCCATTAGATATATTGCTCTTAAGAAGCTTAACAACTCTTAAATTTAAACATGTGCTCTATTTCAAGTAGTTTTTGAGTTACTTCCATCTTAACCTAACCTATGAGCCTAAAAGGCCAATGATACCCCCTACCATAACTTTTTCACATTAACCATACGCAAAGGGTGGAAACATGTTTCCTAGGTTGATTTAAGTAGGAAACACGATCACGCTTCTTTTATCTTAATTTTATGCAAACTTTTTTAGTTTTATTTTTTCAACAATTTTAAGTTCGATTAAGAGGTCTGCTTACCTTAGATGTAAAGCAATTTGCAAGCTGAACGATTTTTACATTAAAACATGTGGTCTATTTTAAGAAGATTGAGTTATTTTGAAGTTAAGAAAAATGTAAGCCTAAAAAGCCAAACGTACCCCAAAGTACCCCCTTAATAACTTTTTTGTTTTTCAATTTTTTATTGGTTTTCATTGGAGAATCGAATTTGCAATTAAATTCTGCTTCTTTTGAGTTATAAAAAGCCGCTGTCACTGAAAAACACGAAAAACAACCAACATCAACCGAACCACTTTCGTAACTGGGTCGGCGGGTTACGACTTCCGCTCGGCCGATGGCAAAAATGTATACCATTTTCCTCATATCATATACATTTGGCAATATTAGCCTAAGTGGCCAAATCTACCCCCATTTTACTTTAATGCCCCATGCTCAAAATATGACCAAATATGCCCTTCTTTTTGCGGCAAATGCCCTATCAATATGCCCTCTGCCCTATGCACTATGTAAACATGCTTAACTTTAAGTACAAACAAGGAAAACGAAACTTTTTTTTATAGTTTTTGGTAATTTTGATCTTAAGTATCAAAGATTACTTTTGGGAATCATTCCGTAACTAAGCAGTGTTTCTCACGACATGCAATTTTTTCTCAAATTATAAGTATTTTGAGTACTTAAGTACTTGTACTTAAAAACGTAAGTGTACTTCAGCACTTTTTGTACTTTCACACTAGTGAAATTCTACTTTTGCAGACATCACTAGATAGAACATCAAATTTGCTACCAGCTCTTTTCTTAGAAATCCCAAATAAAATTTAAAAATTTAAAAAAAAGTTAAGTTCACTTAAATTTATTTGTTGAGAAAAGGGGTTAAAATTTTGATTCTTTTCTTGTTTATTACTCTCCAATGTCTTATTCTGAGTCTAATGATATGCTTGACTTAACTCTAGCACACTTATAAAGGCTTTCTAACCTATAATTAAAAAAGCCTAATTCCTAAAGCCTAGTAAGCCAAATTTACCCCTTAAGCCATTATTAGCCTAATTGGCCAAATCTACCCCATTCTAATTTAAGGCCCCATGCTCAAAATATGCCCAAATGTGCCCTTCTTTTTGCGGCAAATGCCCTATAAATATGCCTTCTGCCCTATGCCCTATGTAAAAATGCTTAACTTTAAGTACAAACAAGGAAAAACGAAACTTATTTTTTTTTTAAAGTTTTTGGTAATTTTGATCTTAAGTATTAAAGATTACTTTTGGGAATCATTCCGTAACTAAGCAGTGTTTCTCACGACATGCATTTTTTTCTCTCAAATTATAAGTATTTTGAGTACTTAAGTACTTGTACTTAAAAACGTAAGTGTACTTCAGCACTTTTTGTACTTTCACACTAGTGTAATTCTACTTTTGCAGACATCACTAGATAGAACATCAAATTTGCTACCAGCTCTTTTCTTAGAAATCCCAAATAAAATGTAAAAATTAAAAAAAAATTAAGTTCACTTAAATTTTTTTTAAAAGAAAAATTATTAAAATTTAGATTTTTTTTTATTGTTTATTACTCTCGACCGTCTTATTCTGAGTCTTATGATATGCTTGACTTAACTCTAGCACACTTATAAAGGCTTTTCTAACCTAGATTAAAAGTGGGGTAGATTTGGCTACTTAGGAAAGGGGTAAAAACGAGCAAAACAAGGCTTTTTAAGCCATTTTCAGACAGTCCCTAGGGTACTTCAATTTAGAGTAAAAAAGTTTTAAATTTTGAAAACATTAAATGCAGACTATTCTCTTAAAACGCTTTCAGACATAATTCTTATAAACATAAAAAACACTTAAGTTTACTCTAGAACAAAACAGGTCAAAGGGGTAGGATTGGCCAATTAGGCTTTAAAAAAAGGCCAAATCTACCCCAGGGGGGGGGGGTAGATTTGGCCTGTTAGGCTAACCTGATAAATAAAACAAAGTTGCTGATATACCAGTTGACAATTTGCGATGATAACGTCTGACAGTTCTTGGCAAAGGCCAAAGCATACCCACAAAATAGTTATTTTCATCTTTTTTTACGAGTTTCATGAAAATCTGATTAGATAAGTCGATTGTCAAATGCATTCAAGCAATTAAAAGTAACTGTTTAAAATTACACTTCCCGCCCACGTCTCTGCACCACACCATCCCGCCCGCTCACCGCGTCTCCAGCCGACGCCGGCCCACCAGGCGCCTCCATTGGCGGATCCAGAACGGTGTGTGGGGGGGGGGGGGGGGAAGGGGAACGTTTTTTTTGGGGGGGAGGGATTCCAAAAAGTCTCACACAATTCTGAAAACGCATCGGATATCGCTTGCTTATGCATTGATAGCTGATTTAAAACAAACTTTCCTTAGTAAAAGTTGCTTGGATTTTGTTCTATATCAGGAAATGTGTCAATTTTGCGCCGATTTCAGGTTTGTCCAGAAGTTTGTCGGGGGGAGGGGCATGGCCGCCATACCCTCCCCCCTCCCCCTGGATCCGCTAGTGGGTGCCGCGGCGAGACGCAATGTGTTTTTGCCTGTGGAGACCAGTGCATTAAATCCGAGATCTTTGGTCACAGCCCAGTCACGGCCACAGCATGAGCTGGCAAGTCACAGCTTTAGTCACGGCGCTGAAATGCTAACCCTATGGCGCTGGCCTTGCCAGTCACAGCTTCAGTCACGGCCGTGACCAGGTCTGGTCCCAGCGCTGGGACGCTGGGACCAGAATTCTGCAACTCTAGTTGCCTGGCAACGCACGCGCCAGGGCGCTGTACGTGGCAGGAGCTCTCCCGCCCCGTGCGGTCTCTAAATAGTAAATACGTCGCGTTACATCGCATCAGAATTAATTGACCTTTCACATATACATTTGTATAACTCTCAACATTTTCACAAACTAGAAACAAATCCTCGAAAAGCTCCTAGACACCCATGCCCTCCGCACGGCGCCATGCAATTAACGTTACGTAAGCAAATGATGTTCGGCTATTCTGACCCTCATCCTCGTCATCAGCCGTCGACCAATGAGCGTGGAGAGTGTCAGACGCTGATTGGCCAAAAAGCTGTTGGCAGCAAAACCTGGCTCATGAGCAGTTGCGTGAACAAGACCAAGCTGCGGACTTTGCTAATATTTGTCGCCCTTTTCCCCCCATGTTAAATAGGCGGAGCGGACCCCCCTGGCCGCACCCACAAATATCGGCCTTCCGCCATAGAAAAAGCATTGCCGCGCTAACTCAATGCCCCTCTCCGCTGCGGCGCTAGTGTCGCCTAGCGGTAACGACTGCCGGGCGGAGTAGTTCGTCTATACCCACGTCCCATATATGTCCATGTATAGCACAGCCTCATAATTTGGCTGAAGCGTGGTTCCCACCAGTTCCCACTGCGCTAAGCCACGCTTACCATTTCCCGCGTCATTTGGTCAAAATAAGTATGCTAGCGCAATCTGCACCCTTGTAAGACCGACGATTATATCATTTTGTGTTCTGCCGCGTGTTCGGTGGTCCATTGCGCTGTTTCAGTTGCGATAATTGTATGCAATATGGTGTTATTTCGCATTTGTTTATTCCTGCGCCGTACATCATACATCCTACGTGCGACTTGACATTTTTTATACCGGGTTATATTGTTGGCACTTGTTATCTTGTAATAATACACATGTATCTTATATAATTGTACTGGTGTATTTACGGCAGTCAACACGTCATTCACACAACTATTGGATTTAGGTATAAGGGCGTTGGTGTGTTGACAACTCGTAGCAAAATAAATACAAATTTACTTCTACACAAACAACATGAGCACAGGATTCACAATGTGTTTGGCACATGTCATGAATGCATGGGAATGCTTCCCACAGCATCATATCGTAAGGCACTGTGTATAATGCATCGGCACCCTCCCACCGATTCACTACTTTCTGTCCCATCCCCGGCGGTATAAAAATCCTCGCTCGGCAGCCGCCACACGCAGCGCGCACACTCAAACACAGGAACGAAACAGCAACGGGACACCGGTCCCAGAGTAACAAAGCAACAACGCCTGTCCGCGCACTGCAGTTACGCGCCACAACAAAACAACTGTGCCCGGCGGCTGTCGGGGGGGGGGGGGGGCGCTGGCCGGCGGGCGATCGGTCGAGTCTGCTGTCCGCTGTCCGCTGGCTGCTGGCCGCTTGCTCGGGTGACGACTCGCCTCTGAGATCACACCAACCAGAACTGCAGCAGAGGCGCGGCCGCAGCTGGTACAGCCGGGGCGTCAACCCTAGAACGGGTAGGCCGGCTGCGAGGCTGACCGAGCGGGCTCCGACACCGGCAGACCCGACAGCAGATGAGCCAGGCTGGCACAGCTGCCTCGGTGTCGGAACACAGCCACGCAGAGGCAGTGACACGCTGGTCACGGAGCACGGCAACACAAGCTCAGGCCACGCGGCGCAGATGAGCCAGGCTGGCACAGCTGCCTCGGTGTCGGCTGTCGGCTGCCTCGGTGCCGGAACACAGCCACGCAGAGGCAGTGACACGCTGGTCACGGAGCACGGCAACACAAGCTCAGGCCACGCGGCGCAGATGAGCCAGGCTGGCACAGCTGCCTCGGTGTCGGCTGTCGGCTGCCTCGGTGCCGGAACACAGCCACGCAGAGGCAGTGACACGCTGGTCACGGAGCACGGCAACACAAGCTCAGGCCACGCGGCGCAGATGAGCCAGGCTGGCACAGCTGCCTCGGTGCCGGAACACAGCCACGCAGAGGCAGTGCCACGCTGGTCACGGAGCACGGCAACACAAGCTCAGGCAACGCGGCGCAGATGAGCCAGGCTGGCACAGCTGCCTCGGTGTCGGAACACAGCCACGCAGAGGCAGTGACACGCTGGTCACGGAGCACGGCAACACAAGCTCAGGCCGCTACCGTGTCGACAAATTCAGAGGCTCTGTAACACACACAAATGGTCACAACTGTCAACTCAAAGCACGCAACCCAGACGTTTGTCAGCTCACTGCTGTGCGTTGAAAGCAGGTATATCCGACATAAATTCAACTCACGAGATCCACCCTCTCATTTCAAGAATACTGTCAGTATCTTGAGAAGAATACTGCCAGGTAGCGAACCAGACGGTACATCGACAACCATCAAACGAGCATGGCTTGAATATAAACCAAAATAACACGCTACCAGCCTGATCAGACCATTCACTCCCAAATGTAACCTCGTTGCTAAACTTGTTTGTTAGCTAATTAAACTAGTCGATCAATCGAGAACTAGTCCCGATGTAACCAAGGCGGAACCATGTCCGCCTCTAGTTCTCCACCTCTCTGTGGCCGGTATAACTCACCGTCGCTGGACTGGCTGTAGTCGTGTGCCACCGCGTGCCAGCCAGCGGCCGAGTGGGCCGGACTGGGCCGGCCCGGGACGGGCAGTAGACAACCCCCGCCAGCCCCCGCCGCTCCGCTGAGCCGCGCCAGCAGGAGGGGCGAGACGGGGGGCAGCGGCGCGCAGCCGGCCGGCGGCGGCACGGCGCACAGCTCACCGCCCCCGCCCGCCAGGTAAGCCGCGTAGGCCGCGTACGGTGACGGCCGCACCGGGGTCGGTACCACCACCGGCTGTGGCGGGGCGGCGCGACTCTGCGTCGCCAGCAGAGAGTCGATACTGTGCACTGTTGACTGTCTGCGCGCCGCCGCCGCCGCCGCCGCCGCCGCCGCCGCTGGAGAGGCACGCCGAGTGATGCGTGCCGCCCTGTCGGCCGGCTGAGCGCGTTTGCGCGGTGTAGCCGGCCGTGCCGCGCCGGTAGAGCGCTGTGAGTGGGCGGCGGCCCGCTGCTGCCGCCGCCGCCGCTCAGCCAGCCTGCGCACGGCGTCTGCCAGCCGGGCGGCCGGCCGGCCCGGGGTGCCGGCAGACGGGGCCGGCGCGGCCGGCTGCTGACCGGCGCCCGGCGGGGCGGCGCGACACGGCCGCCGACCCAGCCTCCGCAGACAGGCCGTCGACGCATCGCCGGGCCCCGGTGACGCCCGCCGGCCCCGGTCGCGCCCCCGGCAGAACAGGGCACCGGCCACCCGCCGTCCCGGAGCCGGCTGCTTGCGTCCGGTGGGCCCGGCCAGCCTCGGAGACTGCCGGGACGACTGGCCGACAGCTGATGAGGCAGAGCACATTATGTTAGCACGCCGCCACCTAACGTCACGCCACAGCACATCACTCTGCAGCACTGTCCTAGCCGCAGATCAGACCAGGCTATTGCTGGCACAAGTCATCCCGGTTTTGTTTGTGCAAAGTTCCATCGATGAAAATAAGGGATGGGGGGGGGGGGGGGTACTACATGCTTCAGTCACATGTCGCAAATTCTATCAAATATCAGAAAACATTGAACAGCTTACACAAAGCAAAGCATTGGAAACTCAACCTCCAACCATTCACCTCGCACACGCTAGCAATGGTACCAACACTTAAAACATAGTTCACCTTCAACATTAGTTTTAAACTGAGATAGCAGTTTTGTAGCCCGTGTTGGGAAATCCCTATCTGTAAGTTGTATTGACTGAAAAGACTCCAGCCGATTTTTTTTTGTGTGAAATAATGTGGTGCTGGATTTAGCCCGGGCAGAGGCTATACCATCAGCCAATCAGCTTGCAGCTGGTGCTAGCTAGCGAACCGCCGGCCGCCGGTTGGCAACATCTCTAATGCGAGTCTATCCTTACGCGACTACTTTCGAATCTGATTGGCTGAACCATTTTTTTTTTAATTCGCGTGAAGTCAGGACTCCGACTCAGAGAGTATGCATATAGTTTTGATAAACAATTATAATGTACGGCCTTCTGTCCTGCATCGGCGCGATATAAAGCCATTTTTGACAATATAAAATAAATTGTATTACACAATATAATCAAATCGTGTTTGGGAAAAAATCCCCAAGGTGAACTATTTCCTTTACAGGGAATAGTTCAACTTGAACATGGTATTGGTGTTTTAAACTGAGATAGCAGAATTGTAGAGCTGGTCGAAAAATGGGTTGCAGTGAAATAATTGCTTCGCTACGCTAAGTAATTTCGACACAGAAACTAAATTCAGATTCGGTCTCGGGACTACGAAACTTCGTCGGTATTATGACTTCATATCCGCTGACGTCAGATTTGCGTCATACGCAGATTCCGCCGCAAACTAGCCGTGCCCAGGGTAAGTTGAGCCGTAACCATTACAGTGTTCGCGTGTGTTTTATAGTAACCGTGAAACTTCGGTGGGTTACCAGCGATTTTTGTGAAGTAGATATGTTATCGAAAGAGTCAGAACTCAAGCAACGTGTCCTTTTTGCGTTCAATGCGTGGTGGGCAGGACGTGTCACTAGTCCGCCATTATTGTGTGCAATAGCTTCCATATATGAGCTGTCATATGCATGACAAAACAACTTCAAGACAAGACAAGCCTTAAAGTAAATTTAGATAAAACAGCGTGCCTACTAATTGGAACTTTAACAAAAAATGATATACCAGAGGACTTGGGGATTACAATTGTGATTGACCTAAAAGTACTTGGAATACACTACACAGCAACAAATCTAGATACAATTACAGCGAAAAATATTCAAGATAAAATGTCTGTTATCCATAGAGAGATAGAGCAATGGAAGAGGCATAATCTTTCCCCAGTTGGAAGGATATGCATAATAAAAGCGTTATTATTGTCAAAACTTGTACATTTATTCATAGCATTGCCAAACCCACCTGCGCAATACATACAATAAATAGAAACAATGTTTTATAGATTCATATGGGGTGGAAAAGGGGACAAAATCAAACGAACGAAGCTTATACCAAACTATGAACAAGACGAATTGAAAATGATTGATATCAAAAGCTTCATTGACACAGACTGGTTATTGATTCAACTTTTTTGGAACGATTCAATCATGATTCATTTTGGAATCTGAATGATTCAATCACCGTTCGATTCACGGATACAATTTTGAGAATTGATTCTTTCCAATTCAAAGAATCAAAAAATTTTGTTTTATTGAATCACGGTTGATTCAACATTTAAATATATGTGGTGAATTGATGTAAAATGAATACAAATAGAAACATACATATACATGATCATTAAAACATTGTTACAGCAATACTATTTCAGTATAAATTAATGTAGCCACTGGGACTGCATGTATTTGCACAATTTACCAGTGTACTTGAATCGTTAAATCTTTTGATTCAATCAGCCTTGCTTTTATGCGGGTTTTGATTCAATCACGATTCATAAATCAAAAGATCTGGTGGTGAATTAATTATTATTTTTTATTCAAGGAATTTTGATTGAACGATTCCCATCGTTTCAATCCGTGTCAAATCAATAACCCGTCTGCATTGACAGTATGAAACTAGCACGGCTCAAACGCTTAAATACTTCAAAACTCGATTGGACACATATAGCACATACACAATTACCAAGTGTAAATCATCTCCTTACATATGGGAAGGAAAAACTCATGTTAATAAGTAAACACATAACAAACCCTTTGTACAAAGATATACTTAATGCATTAACAAGGTATACTTAATGCATTCATAAATTACACAATACCAACCCAGTAATGAACAAATGCTATCGGAAACTATATGGTTTTCTGACCATAGTGGATTTCCAAAAGTATTATTAAGCAATGGGACAGAAAAGGGCTTACGTTTTATTTGAGACTTATTTAATGAGCGATATGTACACCGTACAGTGATGAGAGGTTTGATAGTCGAGTGTGAGGGAGGCCAGGCGAACTGCTGTTTCATTTGATGCTTATGTTTGTATGCTGGTGCTTGTTGATTGACCTATGCATTCTGTCAAAATAAACTAGCCCTTAACCCGCGACTTACTGAGGGGGGGGGGGGCTATTTTTTGCCCCCCCCTCCCGTTATTTTGCAATAACTCCTAAACGATTACCGGTATCGTCACCAAACTTGCAGTACCTTCTCTCACATCAATTCTACACATGTTGGCAAAAGGAAAAATATGAGGTTATGATAGGTCAACCGAGAATGACGTCAGAGTGACGTCATGTTCTTCGGTTTTTGTTGCAAAATAATGGTTTGCGGAAAACGCTGTCAAAGGTACGATGTTTGAGATAAACTAAATTGTCTTAAATCAAATTACTGACAATAGACCGGGCTATCAAATTGCTATCTCGGATTTTTGAACTTTTTTATTCAAAATTTTGAGAAATCCAAATACATTTTGTTTTGTTTTTACAAAATTTTCGAGAAAAAATCAGAATTATCCAAAAACCGGAATATATGTGATCGAGACGTGTGCGGTGAATATGTGTACCAAATTTGAAGTCGATATCTTTAAAAATTACTGAGTTATGACCTTTAAATGACAAAAATCGACCACCTCTCACAGCAATACTATGCATAAAAAACGCATTTCCATTTTTGCTTTTTACTTCTATTTATATGGAACAAACAATGTTCTAAGGTCATTTTTCGCGTTCTAGACGAAAAACAAACCCATAAACATGTGTTACAACGCCTAATGACCGTAATCGGCAGTTTGACCTCGTGACCTTGGATGACCTTGACCTGACCCAAGGTTATAAACAGCTTAAAAAGGTACTTAGAAGTGTCAGACACGAATCATACCGATTTATCGACAGCTTATGCGTTTAATATCGCAATTTTGTGCGACAATTCCATCCATCGAGACCTTTTGACACGGTCAAACATTTTGTACTTGACCTGACCTGTGACGTCATCGGTGACCCCGAGGTCAATAATATTATGTTTCCCTCGATAAATTTCCCAGGGCTATCGAATGCCGTTTGAATTTTTACATTCGGTCCAGTAGTTCCGGAGATCCGAGGGGGGGGGGGCAGAAAATAGCCCCCCCCCCCCCCCCAGTAAGTCGCGTTATGAAATATACCCCAGTAACTCGCGGGTTAAAGGGAATATCCCACCTTAACATTATATTTGAGTTGAGATAGCCATTTTGATGGCTTGACATTTAAATTAAGTATGGTAGCAGTTAAAACAACTACAATGATCTAATAAAAAAGATCTTGGAGTTAGATTTTGACATCTGTAAAAATAAGGCCCATGTGTATTTGAATAGGGCCTCTAAACCGACAGCGTCGTCTCTCTTTACCCAACTGGTAATGATAGTCGACTTGTTTTAAGGTCAGCCTTGGAACATTTTCGTCTTTCATTTATCGATCCCCGGGTGGTTCGCAATCTAGAGGCTAGCTTTATCAGCTGGAGTTGTTGCAGCAGTTGGCCGCCAGGGACCGCTAATGAGCCAGGGTATTATGACGTCGCAAGCAAATGGTACCAGTTGAATATTTAACGTTAAATATTTATTTATTTATAAATAAATAAATAAATCAATATTTAGTGGTACCATTTGCTTGCGACGTCATAACACCCTGGCTCACTAGTGGTCCCTGGCGGCCAACTGCTGGAACAACTCCAGCTGATAGCCAATCTAGACACCAGGTTTTTCGCTGTTTTTTTTGCGCAATAGATGTCGACGAAAAAAAATATGCCATACATTTGGCAGCACGAAGGATTTCCCTGTTATTAAGAAAACAAAATATGACTTCATCAACCCAACTTTCCGCTTAAAACTAAGAGTTGAATATCTTTCAAGATAAACATTTTTTTTTTTCGAGAGCAAAAAAGTTCACGAACATGTTCAGCTGACCTCGCCTGACATGTAGACATATAATTAAATGTGATTCGACAACTTTAAAAAGGTGGGACAGTCCCTTTAAAGGGAATAGTGCACCTTGAGAAAAATACGTGAAATAATGTAAAAGAGTGTCCTGATTACGGTTCTGGCATTCGTTTTGGGAAAAAGTACCAATTTGTCATAATTGGGGAAAATATTGATTTTAATACATATGACGTCACAAGAATCTTGCGTCACCAAAACGAGTTGTGACGTCATGTCGGCAAAAGTCTATCCTTGAATCAGAATATGTAAGCAACACTTACCAACCTCGTTCGCTGGTTCGCGACTCGCGACTCGCGAGTATATTGGTCGCGATTGAAAATGTGTGAATGTTTAAATTATGGCCTTGTATGAGTGCAGTTGGAGCGGCATTGCGTGAACACACCCATAATGTTCATGTGCATAAATAAATGTGATATACCTACCCATAAATGTGTTTATATGTGTGTTCATCGGTGAGTGTGGTGGATGTAAATAAATGTGTGGATGTGCAGTGAATGCAGTTAATATTGCAGATACCGGTACGAGCCACCCATCAAAAGGTGTGGCTTTTCAAGACGAGTGTCGACACTATTTTCAATTGGAAATGCAATACAAATTGACAAAGTTCTAGCCAATAATAGTTTGGGCTAAGCGTCAATTCAGCGTAAACAAACACCAAACTTTGTCAAAATTTAATAGATATATTGCATGAACACCGACCAGCCACCAATCAACAAATGAGTCTTTTCACGAAGCATCTATTGGTAATTTCCAATTCGAAATTGGTTCACAATTGACAAAGGTAATTACTTAAAACTGTAACCACATGCAGAATGTATCCTTAATGTATTGAGATTTGTCCCTTTAAGAGTTAAATACTGCATGTGCGTCTATTGCGGAGAATATTGCAGCTACCGGTACGAGCCACCCATGACAAGGTGTGCGTTTTCAAGACGAGTGTCAGTACTATTTTCAATTGGAAATCCAATGAAAATTGACAAAGTTATGGCCAATAATATGTATAGATCATGAACTTGGCGTAAGACAGTGTAATGCAAGAACAAACATTGGCACACTTTAATCGATATTCTATATATTGCAGGTACCGCGACCAGCCACCCATAAAAATATGCGTATTTTAACGAAGCATCTTTCGCTAATTTTCAATTGGAAATCGGTTAAAAATTAAAGAAGTTATTTACTCAAAACCTGAAGTCACGTGTATAATAGGGGAATCAATTATGGATGTGTTTCTACTGCAGCGAACATTGCAGTTACAGGTACGAACCACCCATCAAAAGATGTGCCTTTTCAAGACGAGTCTCGGCATTATTTGCAATTGGAAATCCAATGGAAATTGACAAAGTTATCGCCAATAATATTTCTAGCTCATCATGAACACATGATGCGTTTCGGTGGCGGTCGGTTCAAATAGCGAAAACGAAGTGCGGTAGGAATACTAATGGCGTATGCGAAACGTCACAAGATTTGTCTCTTTAAAATATAAAAAAAATATACCCAACAGTTTTTGCGTTGGAACCAGCAACTAGCAACTAGATCGTTTTGGAAGACAACATTTCAGATTTGGAGAATGGAGATTTCTCAGTACTCCCGACAATCTGGCCATCTCAGTTAACAACTAATGTTAAAGGTTCACTGTTCCCGTTTAGTGGGGAAAACCCGAGAAAAAAACTTCAAGAAAACTACAATGCTATTAACCCGCGCACTGCAGGGGGGGGGGGGGGTGATTTCCGCCCCCCCCCCCCCTCAGGTTTTTCAAAGATAGCGAAAAAACGGCGGCGCGCAGCGCCGCCGGATTTTAACACACCTGTTAGGACATCAATTGCGCACACTTTGCAAAAAAAAAATAACCTCGGGTCATCTCAGGTCAGGTCACCAGACCAGGTCAAGTGACCCCACCTCCAAAAATGTTGCAGTTGTGCCAAAGCCAGAGTTTTTCACCGATCAGTTTGAAACTTACAGTATGTCATGAGGGCATAAGTACTTACAATTCGTATATCTCGGAATTTTGACATCGGTGACTTAATGTCAGGTCAATTTCGTAACCTCCCCATAATAAGTCAATGGGGAAATATACAAATGCTTCCTATTTCAAGGATATGCATGATATTAGTCCAATTACTTCTGGATCATGTTATTATAGGATATTCGTGTAATGATCCAGGTGTAATTTTTGTTCAGTGACCCCTATTGGGTCATTTGAGGTCATGCGAGGTCACCATCACTTTTTTGTCAATAACTCCGGACATAATGAAGATAGAGAAGTAAAACAGACATCAATGTGTTTGTCTCGTCGAGATACGTCTTCTCATATGTAACATGCCCTACTTGGGTCACCACTTGACCCTGACCTGAGGTCAAATTGTTAAGTTGACTTAACAAGGTCACCATGTATATCATTCAAAGTGCCTTCACAAGATAAACACAATGGCGTAAACAGTTTTCCGCTTTCTTTATTAAGTAAAAAGTTAATAGCAAAAACGATTTAGAAAAAAAAAATCTTTTTTACCTCTGGAGCCTCAAATATTGACCTGAGATCAAATCTGAGGACTACTTAGCGATTGAAAATTTCACTGGCTGGCGTTTGCTGTTTTATGTTTGTTTCTAACTAGCATCGTTTCTGAGATATATGGGAATTTCTGGAGCGTTATCCTAAAACAGGAAAAAAACTGGAAAATTTGACCTTTGATGACCTCTGGTGACCTCAATTTTGACCTGACCTAAAAGAACACTGAAATACTTTCGGTAGAACATGTATCAAGCTATCAAATGCCATTTTCCGCTTCTCGCTACGTAGCGTAATTTTCGAGATCTCAGGGGGGGGGGGGGGGCGGAAATCAACCCCCCCCTGCAGTTCGTGTTCGGCGCAAAGCCCCTGCAGTGCGCGGGTTAAGGTTTGTGAGGCCATGGAGAGAAAAGAGAACCATGCTCATTTTTCGAGGGATATTCATCTATCGTCCGAACAAATGTCATATTCTTTGTTTTCAGCTCAAAATACCCTGTATAGCCAAATTTCAAGACAACTTCCAAGGTGACCTATTCCGTTTAAGTATGTTTACGTACCAGCTTGTGCCCCTGCAGGACACCCCCAGAGACGGGGCCGGGCGGCCGGTGCTTACCATGGTGGGCGGCGATGTTTCCGACTGGGGCGGCCACGGTCACCGGAGGCCAGAAGGGCTTCCTGGAGACGGCCACCCAGCGCTTCTGGCGCTCCCAGACCTCCACCGGCCCGTGCGACAGCTCCAGCAGCACATGGCCGTCTGACGGTCAGCAGCAGGTCACAGCACGGTCAGCAGCTGATCACAGCATGGTTAGCAGCTGGTCACAGCAGTCAGCAGCAGGTCACAGCACGGTCAGCAGCTGGTCACCGCAGTCAGGAGCTGGTCACAGCACAGTCAGGAACTGGTCACAGCACGGTCAGCAGCTGGTCACAGCACGGTCAGCAGCAGGTCACAGCAGTCAGGAGCTGGTCACAGCATGGTCAGCAGCTGGTCACAGCACGGTCAGCAGCAGGTCACAGCAGTCAGGAGCTGGTCACAGCACGGTCAGCAGCTGGTCACAGCAGTCAGGAGCTGGTCACAGCACAGTCAGGAACTGGTCACAGCATGGTCAGCAGCAGGTCACAGCACAGTCAGGAACTGGTCACAGCACGGTCAGCAGCTGGTTACAGCACAGTCAGCAGCTGGTCACAGCACGGTCAGCAGCAGGTCACAGCACGGTCAGCAGCAGGTCACAGCACGGTCAGCAGCAGGTCACCGCAGTCAGGAGCTGGTCACAGCACGGTCAGCAGCTGGTCACAGCACGGTCAGCAGCTGGTCACAGCACAGTCAGGAGCTGGTCACAGCACAGTCAGGAACTGGTCACAGCACGGTCAGCAGCAGGTCACATCACGGTCAGCAGCAGGTCACAGCAGTCAGGAGCTGGTCACAGCACGGTCAGCAGCTGGTCACAGCACAGTCAGCAGCTGGTCACAGCACAGTCAGCAGCTGGTCACAGCACAGTCAGCAGCAGGTTACAGTACAGTCAGCAGCTGGTCACAGCATGGTCAGCAGCTGGTAACAGCAGTCAGCAGCTGGTCACAGCACGGTCAGCAGCAGGTCACACCACAGTCAACAGCAGGTCACAGCACGGTCAGCAGCTGGGCATCAGCAGCTGGGCACAGCACGGTCAGCAGCAGGTCACAGCACGGTCAGCAGCTGGTCACAGCACGGTCAGCAGCTGGTCACAGCACGGTCAGCAGCTGGTCACAGCACGGTCAGCAGCTGGTCAGCAGCTGGTCACAGCACGTTCAGCAGCTGGTCACAGCACGGTCAGCAGCTGGTCACAGCACGGTCAGCAGCTGGTCACAGCACAGTCAGCAGCTGGTCACAGCACGGTCAGCAGCTGGTCACAGCACGGTCAGCAGCTGGTCACAGCACGGTCAGCAGCGTCACAGCACGGTCAGCAGCAGGTCACATCACAGTCAGCAGCTGGTCACAGCATGGCCAGCAGCTGGTCACAGCACAGTGAGCAACTGGTCACAGCACGGTCAGCAACTGGTCACAGCACAGTCAGCAGCTGGTCACATCACAGTCAGCAGCTGGTCACAGCACGGTCAGCAGCAGGTCACCGCACGGTCAGCAGCTGGTCACAGCATGGTCAGCAACTGGTCACAGCACGGTCAGCAGCAGGTCACAGCACGGTCAGCAGCTGGTCACAGCAGTCAGCAGCAGGTCACAGCACGGTCAGCAGCTGGTCACAGCACGGTCAGCAGCTGGTCACAGCACGGTCAGCAGCTGGTCACAGCACGGTCAGCAGCTGGTCACAGCAGTCAGCAGCAGGTCACAGCATGGTTAGCAGCTGGTCACAGCACGGTCAGCAGCTGGTCACAACAGTCAGCAGCAGGTCACCGCACGGTCAGCAGCAGGTCACAGCACGGTCAGCAGCTGGTCACAGCACGGTCAGCAGCTGGTCACATCACAGTCAGCAACTGGTCACAACAAGGTAACAACGTCACAACAATGTCACAAGGTCACAAGGTCACAACAAGATTACAACAAGGCCACAACAAGGTCACACCAAGATCACAACAATGCCATAACAAGATCACAACAAGGTCATAACAATGGCACAACAAGGTCACAAGGTCACACCAAGGTCACAACAATGTCACAATGTCACAAGGTCACAAGGTCACAAGGTCACAAGGTCACAACAAGGTCACAGTAAGGCAACTGGTCAACACCCAATGGTTGTACTCTGACGCCTAGTTAACTGGCGAACGAATGAATGAGGATCAGCTACCGGATAACGAAAGTTTAACTCTTTCAAAGTGATGCCCGCAAATGAGGCTCACTCTGTCGCCGGTCACGAGTCTCAAACGAAAGTTCAGCCTTCAACTGACTTTGCCATCTAGTAACAACGTGAAATGCTAAGCCATGAACATCAACGGACGCAGTTAAGGTGCTGTCACCGTCTGGTGCCGCCACCTACCGCGTCCAAAGAAGCTGAGCCGTCCGCCGACGTCAGGCGGCCGCTGCTGGTCCGGCTCTGAGAGCGGCGGCGAGAGAGTGGCGGAGGGTGCCGGCGAGAGCAGCGAGGGTGGCGGCGCCAGGCGCGTCAGCCCCGCCGGCGCCGTCATGACGGCCGCGCCGACCACATCTGCCGCACACGCGCCGATACTGTCACACACACACACACACACTGCGCCCACATCTGCCGCAGACGCGCGCAGACACTGTCACATCTGTCCACGTCTGCAATACATGCAGACACTGTCGTACGGAGCTTCTCTCGCTCTCGCTCGATCTCTCCCTCCCTCCCTCCCTCCTTCCCTCCCTCCCTCCCTCCCTCCCTCCCTCCCTCCCTCCCTCCCTCCCTCCCTCCCTCCCTCCCTCCCTCCCTCCCTCCCTCCCTCCCTCCCTCCCTCCTTCCCTCCTCACTCATCCACTTGGCCCGTATATATTTTATATAGTTCCGCATGGATCAAACGCTAACGTTTGGCGATATAAATTTTGCACATCCATGGGCAAACAGTGCACAAGATCGACGGACACTGTCCCCACCGCCGCGTCGTTTGCGCAGCTTGAATGGTCCGTTTTGGAAAGTCGTGGATATACTAGCTACTGAGCAGATTCATGGAGGTGCAGCGCCTGATGCACTAACGGTCAGCCATGACAATTTATAATCAGTGGCGTAAGCAGAGGCGGACGCAAGGGGGTTAAACAGACCATGCCCCCCCCCCCCCGAAGATATATTAGGGGGCCTTTGGAGTCTGGAAATCTGGCGTCTAAAGGAAGAAAACCGCAAGCGCCACTTTAAAGGGAGTGTGCCTACTCACATCGCTTAGTTGGGGTTATTGACACTGGTCTATAGAACACAATTTTCTGAATTTAACCAATACTTCATTTCTCCAGATTCACCCTAGTTGCTGAGATATTCAAAGACTCCAGGAATTTGCTTGGGAGCAAAAAGTTATCGGGTAGACTCCAGAGGGCTTCCGCTACTAGAAGCACTGCAACTATCGATTAAACTGCTAGCATATTGTTAGCGCCGGCCAATAGCAATTCAACAAAGCAGCTCGTGCACGCTGATAGCAGCAGCCGAACAGAAACTGGACGGCCATCATGTTTTCCGATGATGGCCATTTCGATGATGGCCGATGGCCATTTTTTGAAGAAGATATCAATTTAGAGCTACGAAACTTGCACATAACACAGTGGCAAGAACGTGCTGTGCAAAACTCGTCTTTCTATCTTGCATGATGTGACCGTAATTGTATTGTCTTATGTGCGCCGTTTTACATAACATCACCATAGTGGCGATCGCTTTATAGATATCGAAACAAAAATAAACAAAAAACAATATAAGTGAAAATTCAACTAAAGGGGTTCCAGCTGTGAATTTCATCATATACAACAATCAAACCAACAACTACTTACCGTACGAAAAATATTTTTGACATTCCAAAACAGTAGGCACACTCCCTTTAAGCGAAATTGAGTTATTGGTATTATTCGATTCATCATGTGACATCAGATTTCCGTGACCTTGACCTGTTGGAAACTGAAATTAAAATTTTCGTCTGATGACGATTTGAGCTTCATTGATGTCCTTTTGTTTAAAAAAAAAAAAAAAGTGGGGTTCGACCTGTAAAAACTACTTTTGGGAACTTCCACAGTAAGACAATAATTATTTTTTCTTCAAATTTGCCGTCCGACTATTTTCAATTTGCTTGAAAAGTTGTGCACTGGGGTTTCAAGGGCGGGGGATTTATTTGTGCTGACCCAAAAAATAAAAATAAAATTCCATATAAGGAATCCGAGAATGTCCCAAGTTCACTGTGCAGGCCTAATTTTGACGACCAATAACTCCGAGACTAAAGAAGCGATTTTTATAAACTTTGTTTTGTTTGGATCGGGATTAGTCAAAGAACAATTTGGCAATCTCGGATTTTCTATTTTCATTTTTTTTTCACATGACCTCGTGACCTACATTTTGCGCCGTGACCTTGACCTGTTGGAAATTGAAATTAACATTTTCGTCTGATGACGATTTGAGTTCCATTGATGTGAGTTCCATTGATGTTCTTTCGTATCAAACAATCTAAAAAGTGGGGTTCGACCTGTAAAAGCTACTTTTAACCTTGCAATGCTGACACAATACGCTGTTTGAGTACGTTATGTTGTATTGGCCTGGCAGATAATATGGCGACCTGATGTCGGTGTAACAGGCACCAACCGATAGGTTTCTTCGTCAGGAGTCACTCTGGACTTTGTTTCGAAAGCGTATGTCAACTAGATGCGAAGTTATCGACGGACAGGTGCCCGAACAGTGTATTGTCAGCATTGCAAGACTCAATTTTTTTTTGTTACAGGTCGAACCCCACTTTTTTATTTTCTGATACGAAAGGACATCAATGAAGCCCAACTCGTCATCAGACAAAACACAAATAATTTCAGTTTCCGACAGGTCAAGGTCACGGCGCAAAAAGTAGGTCACGGACGGAGTCACGTGACAAAAAAATCGAAAATCCGTGATTGCCAAATTGTTTTTCGACTAATCCTTCTCCAAACAAACAAAAAGTTTATCAAAATCCTTTTTTAGTCTCGGGAGTAATTGGTCGCAAAATTAGGCATGCACAGTGAACTTGGGAAAATACGGAAGACCGTATCTCGGAAAATATTTGGGGGGATTTTTTTGGTCACCACCAATGAATTCCCCGCCCTTGAAACCCCCAGTGCCCAACTTTTCAAGAAAAAAAAAATGAGGAAGATGACATAGCGGGCCCCTACCAGAGCGGCTCCTACCAGGGATGCTGTCAGACTTTAACAGTGTCCCAAAATTTGTTGATTTGGGTGGGAAATAACACCCAAATGTGAATGATTTTCCTCTCTTACTCCCCATTTAAGGAGTGAATTTTCCAATCTCAAATTATGAATTGTGGTATTAATTCTGGCATAAATATTGACAGAAAATACATAATTTCAACGAAAACTACTGCTTTTCATATTCAAAACAGAAATCAATATTATAGGTACCATTTGCTACACCAGTAAGGTGCTACACCGTAGTTGGCGCCAACTACACCGTAGTTGGCGATGAACGAGCGTGCGTGAGGAAATGTATTGTGAATTTCGACTCGATTGGGCAAGTAGTTTCTGAGATACAAAAAAAAGGTGCGCACATGCGCACGTGCAGAGGCACCCCACCCCTGACTTGTGGGAAGGCGGCGGCTGAGAGGTCCCTAACCACACACCAAATTCGAACACAATCTGCTTAGCCATTCGAGATATAGCATAGGGGACAAGGGGTGTGCACGTACGCACGCGCAGGGGCACCCCACCCCGACTTGTGGGAATGTGGCGTCTGAGGGGTCCCTAACCACACACCAAATTTGAACACAATCGGCTCAGCCGTTCGTGAGATATAGCCTAAGGGTGTGCACGTGCGCACGTGCAGGGGCACCCCACCCCGACTTGTGGGAATGTGGCGTCTGAGGGGTCCCTAATCACACACCAAATTTGCACATAATCTGCCCAGCCGTTGCGAAGTTTTTGCGAGAAAATACTTTTCAACACCCCTCACGCGGCACGCGGCACGCGGCACGCGGCACGCGGCACGCGCAGTGGCAGTCAGCCACATGAGTCGGCACTGGTCTCAAACAGGGTAGGTTGGATGGGGCTGCTCAGCAAAGAAGCCCGCGTGTCAATCGGACGAGCGGTTGCAGAGATATGAGCTTCTCAAAAACGTCGCCACGGGTTGGGCCGGGCCGCTGATATTCAGATTTGTCCCATACACCAAGGAAGGACGAGCGAGCGCGAAGCGCTCGTTCGTAATAATTTTTAACTCATGTTTGTTTTTGCTCAAATTTTCCACTCTTGACAACCAAGCAAAAATGAAATTTTGGGACACTGTGTCAGAGGATGCGCCTACCAAGGAAGCTATAGGCTATCGGAGCGAGTCCCTTCTAGAACGGGCACTTAACGAGGAAGCTGTTGGGGGCAGGCACCTTCTACAGCAGACATATACTGATGAAGTTTTCAAAGAAGCCCTACCAAGGTAGCAAACAAGCTTTCAGAGCAGGCCCTCTTCATAATTTTTTTGGGGTCAGCTGACCCCTCTAACGCCCCCCCCCCTCCCCCCCGGTTGCATCACTGGTGTCAGCATTGGGTCTGTTCCAGTGATACCTCCCAGGAGTTTAGAGAAACTTGGAGCAGCCGTGTGGGAGCAGCCACGGGAACGATCGGAGGAGTTTAGATGAAGTATCAGCTGTTTGCGTCCAAGGTTGGGTATCTGTTGACATTAACCCGCGCACTGCAGGGGCTTTGCGCCGAACACGAACTGCAGGGGGGGGGGTGATTTCCGCCCCCCCCCCCTGAGATCTCGAAAACTACGCAACGTAGCGAGAAGCGGAAAAAGGCATGTGATAGCTTCATACATGTTCTATCGAAAGTATTTCAGTGTTTTTTTTTAAGTCAGGTCAAAATTGAGGTCACCAGAGGTCATCAAAGGTCAAATTTGCCAGTTTTTTTTCCTGTTTTAGGACATCGCTCCAGAAATTCCCATATATCTCAGAAACGATGATAGTTAGAAACAAACGGAAAAAAGCAAACGCCAGCCAGTGAAATTTGTAATCGCTGAGGTGTCCTCAGATTTGATATCAGGTCAATATTTGAGGCTCCAGAGGTCAAAAAGAAAAAAAATGCCGTTTGTTTGCTAAATCGTTTTTTGCTATTAACTTTTTACTTAATAAAGATAACGGAAAACTGTTTACGCCATTGTGTTTATCTTGTCAAGGCGCTTTGAATGATATATATGGTGACCTTGTTAAGTCAACTTAACAATTTGACCTAAGGTCAAGGTCAAGTGGTGACCCAAGTAGGGCATGTTGCATATGAGAAGACGTGTCTCGACGAGACAAACACATTGATGTCTGTTTTACTTCTCTATCTTCATTATGTCGAGAGTTATTGACACAAAAGTGATGGTGACCTCGCATGACCTCAAATGACCCAATAGGGGCCACTGAACAAAACTTACACTTGGATCATCAAGAATATCCTATAATAACATGATCCAGAAGTAATTGGACTAGTACCATGCATATCCTTGAAATAGGAAGCATTTGTATATTTCCCCATTGACTTATCATGGTGAGGTTACGAAATTGACCTGACCTTAGGTCACCGATATACAAATTCCGAGTTATACGAATTGTAAGCACTGATGCCCTCATGACATCCTGTAAGTTTCAACCTGATCGGTGAAAAACTCTGGCTTTGGCACAACTGCAAACATTTTTGGTGGTGGGGTCACTTGACCTGGTCTGGTGACCTGACCTGAGATGACCCGAGCATATTTTTTTTATCAAAGTGTGCGCAATTGATGTCCTAACAGGTGTATCAAAACCCGGCGGCGCTGCGCGCCGCCGTTTTTTCGCTATCTTTGAAAAACCTGAGGGGGGGGGGGCGGAAATCAACCCCCCCTGCAGTGCGCGGGTTAACAAATGTATCAGCCGCGCCATAAACGTACTCCTCCGATCTCCTCCGGTTGTCCCACCCAGGATAACTAGACAAACGGGTACGGTCATATGGTAGCAGCGCTTCATCGGCATATATGGCGCTTATGAGACTTGCAGTAAATCAATTATAAAATGAGTGTTGATTTGTTATTTAAGTGACGTCATGTGATAAAACACTTTTGGTATGCGTATATTCTTATTCTTATGTAATTTGGTAAAATATGTTTAGCACCAGGTAAATCGTTGTTAGTTGCAATTGTGGTAAATTAGGTATCAAAATCACCAAGGCGGCTTTATTTCCTAAAATGACGTCATTTTATTGAATTTTAACATTGTAAAAATCGCCAAATTGTTTTTTGAGAATAACTTTTGACAGAAGCATGATATAATAAAACCGATTAAACCATTGTGTTTGTCTCGTCGAGACGCATCACAAAATATATTATATGAACTAGTTAGGATATATCCAAAAATTGACCTTACCTGAGATCAGGTCAAGGTCAACTTTATCATTAAATGATTTGTCTCGACAAGCCAAATGCAATGGTGAAAACCTCATTGCTCTACCTTGATTTGGTAAAGAGTTATGGAAGAAAAACCATACGTGACCTGGGGGTCACCTGAGCTGACCTCGTAGAGGTCAAAGAACAGAAATGTGACATGGGGTTTTGTAGTTGACACAGATATGGTGAAAACTGGTCAAATTTAGCCATTTCCTATGGATGTATACGTGTTTTCATTGACTTATAATGGGGAGGTCACGAAATCGACCTGACCACCGGTATGACAAATTCGAGATAAACAAATTGTAGGTACTTATGGCTTGATAACATCCTATGAGTTCCAGACTGTTCGGTCAATCACTTTGGCTGTTGCACGACCGCAAACATGTTTAAAGGTAGGGTCACTTGACTTGACCTGGTGACATGACCTGAGATGATACGAGGTAAAGAATTCCGCACCAAGTGGATAATTGATGCTAAAACAGCTGTGCTAATTTTGGTGGCGCTGCGCGTGGCCGTTTTTCCGCTATTCATAACAACTTAACAACTTGAGGGGGAGGGTGGAAGAAATCAGCCCCCGGCAGTGTGCATGCAAGGGAAACATCTTTTCACATAAGACCATATTTAACATGTTTCCGTACAAGCCACAGGCAAAGTAGACCCTAATATCAAAAGATAATGGATGTGGCTTTTGTATGGGTTGCTTACTTTTTTCCTATCACTGCTAACTCATCGCTCAATCGAGTTTGCATTTTGCTCAATATCACTGAACCTCCCATAGCGTTAACATTGATGAAGGGAGAAAAAATAAAACTTCACGCTTTGGTGACGTCACCAAAGCATGAAGCTGCCAATGCCCTTGACTGGGGGCCGGTCCCACCTTGATTTCGGCAGCAAGTTGGAGAAGTTTAGAGGAGGTTTCGGACGACCTTGGATGAGCTTGGAGAAGATCGGAGCAGCCATGGAAACGACAACAAGAACATGGAGGAGGTTAGGAAGTTAGAGGCGCCACTGGAACAGACCCAATGTTGATGCTAATAAATGTTAACGGCAACAAACAGTTAATTAGCATTACCTATCTTGTTTGAAAATGGGCTGTGCCCCCCCCCCCCAAAAAAAAAATCACCAGCTTTAGTGGTCTTTGTCCCACCCTTAATATATAGTAAATACATGGTGTGCAATACCCGTCACTAGCATTTCAGGTTTAGTTCAATCAGTTGCCAATAGGTGGAAGCACCATCAGTGTTTCACAAAAATACAACCCACTAAATATTAACTATTTGGTTTTCAACTTAGGTAAATGATGTTAAATTTAATGAGATGTTCCTTACTCATCGTGTTTGAGTCATTATTCATTCATCCTTAACCCGCGAGTTACTGGGGTATATTTCATAACGCGACTTACTGGGGGGGGGGGGGGGGGAGGGGGGCTATTTTTAGCCCCCCCCCCCTCTGATCTCCGGAACTACTGGACCGAATGTAAAAAAATCAAACGGCATTCGATAGCCCTGTGAAATTTATCGAGGGAAACATAATATTGTTGACCTCGGGGTCACCGATGACGTCACAGGTCAGGTCAAGTACAAAATGTTTGACCGTGTCAAAAGGTCTCGATGGATGGAATTGTCGCGCAAAATTGCGATATTAAACGCATAAACTGTCGATAAATCGGTATCATTCGTGTGTCTGACACTTCTAAGTACCTTTCTTAGCTGTTTATGACCTTTGGTCAGGTCAAGGTCATCCGAGGTCACGAGGTCAAACTGCAGATTAAGGTCATTAGGCGTTGTAACACATGTTTATGGGTTTTTTTCGTCTAGAACGCAAAAAATGACCTTAGAACATTGTTTGTTCCATATAAATATAAGTAAAAAGCAAAAATGGAAATGCGTTTTTTATGCATAGTAATGCTGTGAGAAGTGGTCGATTTTTGTCATTTAAAGATATCGACTTTAAATTTGGTACACATATTCACCGCATACGTCATCACATATATTCCGGTTTTTGGATAATTCTGATTTTTTCTTGACAATTTTGTAAAAAAAAAAAAAAAATGTATTTGGATTTCTCAAAATTTTGAATAAAATAAAAACTCAAATATCCGAGATAGCAGTTTGATAGCCCGGTCTATTGTTAGTAATTTGATTTATAACAATTTAGTTTATCTCAAATATTGTACCTTTGACAGCGTTTTCCGCAAACCATTATTTTGCAACAAAAACCGAAGAACATGACGTCACTCTGACGTCATTCTCGGTTGACCTATCATAGCCTCATATTTTTCCGTTTGCCAACATGTGTAGAATTGATGTGAGAGAAGGTGCTGCAAGTTTGGTGACGATACCAGTGTTCGTTTAGGGGTTATTGCAAAATAACGGGAGGGGGGCAAAAAATAGCCCCCCCGTAACTCGCGGGTTAATTGACAAAACCATTGTTTATGCTATTATAAGAACCAGCTAACATCTACATACAGTTGTAAGCAAAACGTTATAGTAACCTTGAGCGAAGCATTGCATGCAATCCAAGGCCATAGAGACTAGGTAGACCCGTCCGGGGTAGGCAGCGAAATGCGTGATGTCATGGGCACGTGACGTCACACGCTCCCTATTCAAATAGTGTTAAATCGGCCTACTTTCGCGTCCTACCATTTTCATACCTTAGGTGCCAGAGTGATCAATTGAGCACTAAATGATAGATTGAAACGTCCTCTACAGCTCGCTTTTGGGACATTTTCTCCTAAATAGCAAGGGTGAGCCGCTAGACGATGTTAAAGCAAGGCATGCAACCGAGCGAGGCCCATGCCCATATAAGGCATTGTTTGGATTTTGGCCACGGGAACTGTCGCTGGATGCTGTTTTTGGTTGAAGTGCGAATTTTGTATTATTTCACCTGGTTGTTGATGAAGTAATGTGACTTGAGGATACTTTGTAGTAGTATCTATCAGGTGAAATTATTTTTACATCTGGATTACACTTGTTTCACCTACAATTATGTTGAAGATCGTTGAGTGACGAATGCGCCACCGTAAAAAAAAAACATGGCGGCCGCGCCGGTCGAAGGCCTAATTATTTTGGTAGACCGAGAAGTGCCACGAGACGGTCTACGAAAAGAAATACGCTTCTCCCGATTCGGCCACCCCATTGGTGGAAATCGAGCTGTCAAATGACGCCATGGGACAGGGTGGACACGTTACAGAGATAGCCATGACACCCCCCTGCATGCAATCAGTCTGGTAAAGCGTCCACAGTATCGAAGGTGGAGGGCTCAAATTTAGTTGGTATGGTAATAGAAGTGTCAGTATTGTGCAGCCTTTCACCCTAAATCAGGCGATTTCTCAAGATTTACATTGGAAATAAACCAAAAAATTTATCTTAAAATATCTCAAGCCATGTTGGTGATGGTGTCTCAGATCTTCAGCAATAGTGCAGAATGCTAGAACATTGCATAATCTAACAGGATCCAGAACATATTTGTTACTCCTTACAGTTTTTTCTGCTAGACTTCGAAATGTGCAGTTTTATACCAAAAACCAAATGGCAGAAGGCAAGGATGGGCGCTCCGCTACCTGGCACTAGTTCTGCGTATGGCACACCATGTATCACATTTAATAACTATGGCTGTCTTCCCAAAGATGTTTTACACTATAACTAATTCTAATTCATATATCGCCGCTTCAGTCGACTCGCCTGTCACCAAACTTTGTTTACACACCAGCTGACTGATGTTCCCGTTAGATCACTTGATAAAATACAAATAAAATGATGACATCACAGGCACAATTCAAACATTGCAAATAAATTGTAGCTGCAGTATTTTAGGTTAGGTTAGGTTAGCGGAGCGTTCTTCGTGGGTCTGCTGGCAGTGGGTTTGCCTTGTTCCAATGATGTCATGGGCAATCCTTATTTTTCCAAGTAGACACATTGGATTATGTAGATGTCGACAATCGTGGTGTCAGCATAGTCATGACCTTCCAAAAATATTTTTGTTCCAACATTGTTAGGTAAGATACAACATTGTTAGGTATAATTTAAATTAAAGAAAGATAATTTTATTTAAGTTTGTTTTCTTCTTGGAGGTCATCGTTGCAGTTATTTTTATTAAAACCGATGTTCCTCACATCACAGCTCAATAATATTGAATCTACAAGACCTGTATGAACAGCCATGCATTAAACAGAGGTAAACACTGGCAAATGGGTCATACAGATCCAATGATGACATCATGGGAACAAGGTAATGCTGACATCCCATTGGAACAACAAAACTAACCTAACCTAACCCCACCATTAAGTATGATCGAGTTGGCCTACTGCTTGTAGCCATTAAGTCTGATCTAGTTGGCCAAGATTCGCTAGTAGCCAGAATCTGGTGATGTCATAAAGCTTCCCTATGACTCCATACCAACAACGGTGATGGCTTGGCTTGCAGTCAGCTGGCATGTATGTAAAAAGTTTGGCAACAGAAAGGCAACAGAAGCAGCAAGATATTAATTATTGGGGTGATTTTAGCTATAAACCCACCATTAGTTATTAGTTAATCCCTATAATATACCTACCAATCGATAGCAAATATCACATTTAGTAACTATGGATGTCTTCCCCAAGACATTTTGCACTATAACTAATTTTACCTTCAACAATTAATATCTCGCCGCTTCCGGCCTCACTCGTTGCCAAACTTTGTCTACATGCCAGCTGATGACGACCGACCTTGATATGACAAGTATAGACGCTGTTCAGGCGGCCCGGCTATAACGTCACAGAACTTATTTACGCTGTAGGATTAGGTTATGTTAGGTTATTATTCAGTGACATTTTCACTCATAAAATATACGGTCATTGTTCCAATGACGTCATGGACGATCCTTATTTTTCCTGTGTATCTTCCTGCGTTGATATATCTATCTGCATAGATATGGCGATAATCGTGGTGGATGATCAGTTGTGACAGCTTCCAGAAATATTTTTGTTTCAACATTGTTAGGTTATACATTCTAAATAACATAAAAGGGCAATACATACTTGTGGTCCCCCCTTAGCTATGAGTAAATCCTTATAATATACCTACCAATCGATAGAGAATATCATGTTTAGTAATATGGATGTGTTCTCAAACACATTTTGCACTATAACTAATTATAACATCAATAATTAATATCTTGCCGCTTCCGTCGCCAGCAAAACTTTGTTTACCTGTCAGCTGATGATGACCTACCTTGATATGACAAGTATAGACAGCGTTCACGGCGGCCCGGCTATGACGTCAAAGAACCGATCAGACTTAATGGCTACAAGCGAATCTTAGGTTTCGTCCCGATCAGACTTCATGGCTACAAGCGAATCTTAGGTTTCGTCTCTATCAGACTTAATGGTGGGGTTAGGTTAGGTTCAGTCAAGTCATTGTTCCAATGACGTCATGGATGATTCTTATTTTGCCTGTGAATCTTCCTGCATCAATATATCTATCTGCATAGATATGGTGACGATCGTAGTGGACGATCAGTCGTAACACCTTCCAGATTGTTTTATATTGTTTCAACATTATTAGGCAAGATACATTCTAAATAACATAACAAATACAGAATAGTGTTTTCAAAGATGTATAGTAACTAAATAGTGAAGTTTTGAAACATATAAAACGTTAGGGACGTTGAGTATGTATGACCCATAAAAGATACATAAGTGTCTTAGAAGATGCATACTGACCAAATAGTTAAGTTTTGTAACATCTAAAATGCTGTGGGTTTATGGTCAGTATGACCATTATTGGTGTTAGAATTAGTTATAGTGCAAAATGTCTTGGGGAAGACATATTGTTGAAGTGTCCAAGTTGTCAAACACAAATTCATAGTTACTAAATGTGATATTTTCTATTGATTGGTAGGTATATTATAGGGATTAACTAATAGTGGGCCAATGGTTATTACCACTGTAAAATATATTATGTGACACTAGATGTGAAAAACAGCATCAAAACTATTTTTTGGGGGAAAATTATCACCCTTTTTCAAACCCAAAGTTAATCCTAGAGTAGAGCCGACGAATATTTACACGGCGACATATCCGGCGCAGGCAAAAGTAGCGAAACAACAGCATTTTGAACGATTTCAAGACATAACTCCACTATCAGACTGAATCTTAAAGTTCTTACCAATACAAACCAAATTCACTCATTATTTCAAAGGAGATCAAATAACACAGAGCACGAACGCTCACAAAAAAACAACAAACTTTTACCACACACCCAACACCAACTCGGCAACCAAGGTCGCCATCGTCGCCATGAAACGGTTTCAGATTGATGGTGTTATTATGTGTGTAATATGTCTTTCTTTTTTAATTTCCTCCTATTACGTCACGACTCTAAGCCAATGGGGAGGCTTTTTGACTCTTCTTGTTCATTTCTCAGTGACAGGAAACTCGACCTTGTTTTATGGCGTTGAGCTCGACCACTGGAAAAGAAGGATGGCAGGATGACTTTCGACTTCTTTCCTGCTCCCATGTCCTGCTTCAACATCGGCTTAGACAAATCGTTATGTTTCAAAATGTGCAAAAGGAAGGGAATGTTTCACCTTTCTGAAAGTTGTCAAATGTACTCTGGTTGTAGTCGAAAATATGAACTAAGTGCTGCTGAAAACGATGGTGATATTTTTATCTCTCAAAAAGTCACTTAACTTTATACAAATCGCCCTAATACAAATTAAGTTTTTGAATTTGGTCTGATGACGTCATTATTGAGCTATATACCGCCGCTGATTGGCTGACAAAGTGGGATTGGCTGACAAAGTGGCTGTCAGCCAATAAGCGGCTGCGCCAGCCGCGTGTATTTTTTTTAGTAAGTCCGATACTGCAGTGCGCTATTTTAAGCGATTGCTAAAACCTAAGTAACCTAACCTAACCTAACCTAACCCCGCCAGTCCGATCGAGTAGTAACAGGCCTACGCCATTAAGTCCGATCGAGTAGTAATAGGGCTGTTTACTATTCGATCGGACTTAATGGCGGATCAGACTTAATGGCGGATCGGACTTAATGGCGTAGGCCGGTTTGTTCACGGGGTCTGCGGCCGCCGCGGCTCCCGCGGCCAAAAGGGCGGGGCTTAATCAGAAAGAGCAGATCTGGGAGGAGAGACTACTTTCTGCGGCTCCTGCGGACGTGTGTGAAGACAGCGACAGATTCACATTCACATTCATCGATAGATTGGCGGACCCCTTATAATCATCTACAACTCTACAGAAACATAGACAAGAGCATGTAGATCAACATGGTCAAATCTGCTCACCCTACATATGATAGTTTGGCGTCTAAATGAAAAATAGAGTTCGCCAGCGACAGATTCGAGTTTTGGCGGACCCCTTCGATTTTCTTGAAAATCGTTGTCCAGATATAACTTTAAGCGTAAATGAACGTGGTTAGATCCGTTCCACCCTACATATGACAGTTTCGCGTCTAGACGCCAAATAGAGTTTTTGAGTTTTAGCGGACCCCTTGGATTTCCATGAAAATCGGCGTCCGGATAGAGTTTCAGGCGTAGAATAACATCATGAAATCCGTTTTACCCTACATATGATAGTTTGGCATCTAAACGCCAATATAGTCCGCCAGCGACAGATTCGAATTTTGAGGGACCCCTTCGAATGCCATGACAATCAGTGTCCAGATAGAGTATCAGGTGTACAATAGCATCGTGAAATCCGTTTCACCCTACATATGATAGTTTGGTATCTAAACGCCAATAGAGTCCGCCAGCGACATATTCGAATTTTGAGGAACCCCTTCGAATGCCGTGAAAATCTGTCTAAATAGAGTTTCAGGCGTAGATTAACATGGTCAAATTCGTTTCACCCTAAATATGATAGTTTGGCATCTAGACGCCAATAGAGTCCGCCAGCGACAGATTCGAATTATGGCGGACCCCTTCGAATTCTATGAAAATTGGTGTTCAGATAGAGATTCAGGCGTAGATAAACATGGTTAAATCCGTTTTACCTTACATATGATAGTTTACCATATAGACACCAATAGAGTCCGCCAGCGACATATTCGAATTTTGGCCGACCCCTTCGAATTCCATGAAAATCAATGTCCAGATAGAGTATCAGGCGTAGAATAACATTGCGAAATCCGTTTCACCCTACATATGGTAGTTTGGCATCTAAACGCCAATAGAGTCCGCCAGCGACAGATTCGAATTTTGAGGGACCCCTTCGAATGCCATGACAATCAGTGTCTAGATAGAGTTTCAGGCGTACATTAGCATGGTCAAATTCGTTTCACCCTACATATGATAGTTTGTCATCTAGACGCCAAAGAGTCTTCAAGCGGCAGATTCGAATTTTGTCGGACCCCTTATAATTCCATGAAAATCGGTGTACAGATAGAGATTCAGTCGTAGATTAACATCGTGAAATCCGTTTCACCCTACATATGATAGTTTGGCATCTACTAAGTTACTAGGTAGGTTAGTCGGCCAGCGACAGATTCGAATTTTGGCGGACCCCTTTGACTTCCACGAAAATCAATGTCCAGATAGAGTATCAGGCGTAGAATAACATCGTGAAATCGGTTTCACCCTACATATGATAGTTTGGCATCTAAACGCCAATAGAGTCCGCCAGCGACATATTCGAATGTTGGCGGACCCCTTCGATTTTCATGAAAATCGATGTCCAGATAGAGTTTTAAGCGTAGATGAACGTGGTTAAATCCGTTCCACCCTACATATGACAGTTTTGCGTCTAAACGCCAAATATAGTATTTGAGTTTTGGCGAACCCCTTCGATTTCCATGAAAATCGGCGTCCGGATAGAGTTTCAGGCGTAGATTAACATGGTCTAAGTCGTTTCACCCTACATATGATAGTTTGGCATCTAGACGCCAATGGAGTCCGCCAGCGACATATTCGAATTTTGGCGGACCCCTTCGAATTCCATGAAAATCGGTGTCCAGATAGATCTTCAGGCGTAGATAAACATGGTCAAATCCGTTTCCCACCCTACATATGATAGTTTAGCATCTAGGCGACAATAGAGTCCGCCAGCGACATATTCGAATTTTGGCGGACTCCTGCGAATTCCATGAAAATCAATGTCCAGATAGAGTATCAGGCGTAGAATAACATCGTGAAATCCGTTTCACCCTACATATGATAGTTTGGCATATAAACGCCAATAGAGTCCGCCAGTGACATCTTCAAATTTTGAGGGACCGCTTCGAATGCCATGCAAATCAGTGTCTAGATAGAGTTTCAGGCGTATATTAACATTGTCAAATTCGTTTCACCCTACTTATGATAGTTTGGCATCTAGACGCCAATAGAGTCCGCCAGCGACAGATTCTAATTTTGGCGGACCCCTTCGTATTCTATGGAAATCGGTGTTCAGATAGAGCTTCAGGCGTAGATTAACATGATTGAATCCGTTTCACCCTGCATATGATAGTTCGAATATATCGCTGGCGTACTCTATTGGCGTATAGATGCCAAACTATCATATATAGGGTGAAACGGTTTTCACGATGTTATTATACGCCTGAAACTCTATCTAGACGCTGATTTTTATGGCATTCGAAGGGGTCCCTCAAAACTCGAATCTGTCGCTGGCGGACTCTATTGGCGTCTAGATGATTAACTATCATATGTATTGTTAAACGGATTTAACCATGTTTATCTACGCCTGAAGATCTATCTGGACACCCATTTACATGGAATTCTAAGGGGTCCGCCAAAATTCGAATCTGTCGCTGGTGGACTCTATTGGCGTCTATATTCCAAACTATCATATGTAGGGTGAAACGATTTTTACCATGTTAATCTACGCCTGAAACTCTATCTAGACACTGATTTTCATGGCATTCGAAGGGGTCCCTCAAAATTCGAACATGTCGCTGGCGGACTCTATTGGCGTTTATATGGCAAACTATCATATGTAGGGTAAAACGGATTTTACGATGTTATTATACGCCTGATACTCTATTTAGACACTAATTGTCATGGCATTGGAAGTGGTCCCTCAAAATTCGAATCTGTCGCTGGCCGACTCTATTGGCGTTTAGATGCCAAACTATCATATTTAGGGTAAACAAGTTTTGACCATGTTAATTTATGCCTGAAAATATATCTGGACACCGATTTCATTGGAATTCGAAGGGGTCTGTCAAAATTCGAATCTGTGGCTGGCGGACTCTATTGGCGTTTATATGCCAAACTATCATATGTAGGGTGAAACAGATTTCACCATGTTGATCTACATGCTCTTGTCTATGTTGCGGTAGAGTTGTAGATGATTCTAAGGGGTCCGCGAATTTGTCACTGAATGTGAATGTGAAACTGTCGCTGTCTTCACACACGTCCATGTTGTTTACATTTCAGTGGTAGTGGCGGAGTCGTTGCGGTCGGCTGAGGCGATTGACGGGTGATACAAATCATTATTGTCAGGTAATTACTGAGAATGTCCCTGTTTTGAATGCAGTTCTGATGAAATCAGACGTGTAGAATCAGTATCCAATATTCACAATTTTCCTATAAAAAGGTGTGCAAAAGCGGAATACGACCGCACATTTTGATCTGGGGAATTTAATTTTGTAGTTTACCATTCATCATTATTCATTAGTATATCAGTATTTATTTTTGGCCTACCATCAGGTTATTTTTGTACTCTTTGCTTGCGTAGATATGTACTCCTCCACCAACAAATAAAGTGGAATTCCTACCCTAGGGGGCAATTGGCCTGTTTGCCCCCCCCCCCCATGTGTACACCTATGGCCATAGCCAGACTGAGACTGAAAAAAACACTAAAAAGTGACTCAAATTACATGGACACATTTCCTGGTTATGACCCCCAGGCCCCATGTTAGTCGGGTGAACTATGGTAATCTCAACTCATTTTGGGGATTTTCCATTTTTTGGAACACTACCCAAAAATGGAAATGCTACTTCCAAAAATGGGTATGCTACTTCTAAAAATGGGTACGCTCGTTCCAAACATGGATACAGAAATTGACCATGACTAAACGTGATCCACACATTGATTGGTGCGTCAACGCATTGTGCCAATGACGTCCTCAAACTCAGTACCCTTGATTCTATTGACAATGTGTGCATTACAGAAATCCATTGAGTCTTTCAAATTTTATTGAAGTTGCACGATCTCTGGGCGGCAAAAAAGTGTCACCCCGAGATCGTGCAACTTCAATAAAATTTGAAAGACTCAATGGATTTCTGTAATGCACACATTGTCAATAGAATCGAGGGTACTGAGTTTGATGACGTCATTGGCACAATGCGTTGACACACCAATCAATGCGTGGATCACGTTTAGTCATGGTCGATTTCCGTACCCATTTTTGGAAGTAGCATACCCATTTTTGGGAGTAGCATTTCCATTTTTGGGTACAGTGTTCCAAAAAATGGGAAATTCCAAAACTGGGTCCAGATTACCATGGTTCAACCGACTGATGTAATGGTTTTCTGCCATTGTTCTGAATTGTTGTCCTGAAAAACAAAATGTGTGCTTAGGTAGGTATACATGACATTGCTTTTCTGCATGAGTGCATAGGTGCCTACCAATAATTGTCAGCACATTTTGATCTGGGGAAATTAGTTTGGTAGGTCTACATCATTCATCATTCATCATTCATCATTCATCATTCATCATTAGTATATCAGTATTTCTTATTTTTTGCCTACCATTAGGTTAATTTTGTACTCTTCCTTTGCAAAGATATGTACTCCTCAGTCCTCCACCAACAAAACAAAGTAGAATCTCCCCCGAGTTCATCAGTGTACTAAAATTGTTTTTTGCAAGAGTGGGATGGATGCTGAGAGGATGTCACTATTCCAGGAGGAGGTGGATACCAAGGTTAACATTTGCATGATAATAACCAAACAATCGATGTTTTGGGCAGTCAGTTTGCTGTATATGCAAAAAAATCCACCCACAGTGTCACCCATTCTCAACTTCTGGGTAGGTAGGGTACCTAAGTAGTACAAAGATCATGTAGGAAGATCTTGTTTTTGCATCGAGTTTGGATTTTAATACTATGCTCGATAGCTAGTGATGTCGTTTCGATGGGAAGTGACGTGGCAAAAAGTTAATTTGGGTATGGCTTTCCACTCATTTGTGAAATTCAGGACATTGGAGACCATTCCAGTCATTCACTCCCGTGCACTGAATGCCTGTCTCATTGGCCTTGATTCAGCTCTGGGCTTACAGAGTTTCCACAGGTGGCCCTGGCCGTGCGTGCGTTCAGGCGGGGCAGGAACAAACAAACTTTTCTGGAGTCAGGTTGATCCCTCCATGGAAGATCTGGTACACTTGAATCATGTTGCCACAGCGTCTTTGGTAGAACAGCGATGGCAGTTTCAGTACTTCCAGTCTTTTCATATGGCCTGAGTCTGATTGAGGTTATCAGGCGAGTTGCTCTTCTTTGTACACGCTCAACTAGGAGTTGGTCAGCTCGGTTGAATGGGCCCCAAGCCATGTTACCATACTCCAGGTGAGGGCAAACAAGGGCATTGTACAAAAGAGAAAGTGTGAACACATCAATCAGTTCAAATGACTGCCTGATGACTGCCAAGATCTGGTTCCCCCTTCAATTGTTGAAGCAAGTTGGAGCAACTTGGAGGATGTTAGAGGAGGTTAAGGGCGCAGACTGGTTATTGATACAACTTTTTTGTGGAATGATTCAATCACAATTCATTTTGGAACCTGAATGATTTTATCACCATTCGATTCATGGAGAAAATTCTTGAGAATTGAGTCATTCCGATTAAAAGAATCAAAACAATATTTTAATCAATTAATGTTTGATGCAACTTTTAAATATGTATGTTGAATTTATGTCAAATCAATACAAATGGAAACTTACATATATATGATCATCAAGACATTGTTACAGCCAGTGCTGCAGAGTCGACATAATTTTAGCAACTCCGACTCTGACTCTGGTCTGAAAAAATCGAATCCGACTCCGACTCCGGCCTATATCCGTTCTCCAACCGCATGCTAAGCAATATCTGCAATGCCATCTATTTTGTCAGTTTATTTGTATTCTTAACAGTATGGAGAACAATGCTAGGCCGCCCGAGCACGGGCGCGGCGTGCCGGCCGCGCGTCCAGCCCAGTCGCGCTCGCCTGCAGGCGGCGGAATAAAATGAAGATAAGAACGTGAGACCGGCACCACTGTGAATGTCTCGTCGAGACGCGTCCGACATTGCGCAGCACGACATACCTGGTTCACCACATGACCATAAAGGGACACTCCCACCTTAACATTAGTTTTGAGTTGAGATAGCCATGTTGTTGGATTTGCATTGAAATTAAGTAGAGTAGCAGTTAAAACAACCACATACGTGTAATAAAAAAGAAAATCGAGCTTGGTCTTGACAATTGTAACGAATAAACCCCACATGTATTTGAATAGGGGTCTAAAGCCGATGACGTCAGCTCTCTTTACCAAATGGTGATGATAGCCGACTTGTTTTAAGGTTAGACGTGGAGATATTTGCGTGTTTCAAATGGTTTGGTAATTGGTTTATTTTGTATTCAAAGCGCCAGAATTGTTTCGAAATAATTGTGCCATACTTTGGCAGCGTAAAGGATTTCTGTATAGCTCTCTAGAGCTCAATATGACGTCATCAACCCAAATATTAAAACTTAACTTTTTTATGAAATTGAGCACTGTTTGCGAGAAACAAATGTCATAATCGTGTTCGGCAGCAATTACTTCATATTTTTCACCACAAGCCGCGTACATTTGACAACTTTTGGGAAGGTGGGAGTGTCCCTTTAACCCTATTCCCTGCGGGGGCAGATTCTGCCCATCCCGGTGTTTTTCACTTGCCGCTTCTAAACCGTTATGCCTAGCGTCCTGAAACTTTGTGACTTTTCCCAAAATTGAATGGCGCGTGTTGTGTCAAAATTTTGAAAAATCGGTCCTGCAAAGGCGGTTCCAGGCTCCTGTTTTGGGGAGGGTGTTACGAATGCGGTTTTGCGTCGCATACTTCCTTCGTGGTTTGCAGTGCAATAAATGCGTCAGAAACAATTTCAATGCAATATGCATCATAGATAATGGGATTGTACACATTTGTTGGGCAGAGGCGCACTCAGGATAAAAAAATGGGAGGCGATACCCACCCTCAAATTAGGTCCAACTTCAAATTAGTAAGATGATAAAAGCGTCACACGCATGGTGCCCCCATGTTTTTTTTCCTGGATCCGCCTATGCGCAATATATCAAATTTAGCAAATTACAGCATATAATGCCCACATGTGACGTTCATGTCGTCCCAAACAATCGCGAACAGCACATATTTTTTTCCAAGAAAATCCCCTCCATTTTGCATTCCCTGAATACGCCTATGATTTAAAAAAAAAAATATTAAATACCAGTACATTTGAAGCTCAAAAACGTTTGAAGCATGCAAATCGGCCGAACCACATGGCCGCAATGACCTTTCAAAAAACACCCAAAATGTCCTCTTTTTTTGCCCCCTGGCCCCCCATTTTTGAACAAAACAAAGATTTGGGGGTCCAAAAAGAGAGATCTTGTCATGACGAATCGAATGGCGTTTTCTTCATCGAAATCGACCGAGCGGTTCTCGAGATCTCTGGGGGGGGGGGGGGGGGGGGAGAATCTGCCCCTCCCCGCAGGTTAACGTAATTCTGGCTGCCCGCAGGGAATAGGGTTAAATTACCTTGACATGAGGTCAAATCTTGAACTTGACTTAACTAACCTGGTCACCATGGTATGATTCGAATCTCCTTGAAACGAGCACGATGATAATTGGCGCCGTGTGACCGTAAGAGTCGGTGCGTCCAAAGACTCAATCATCATCAGATGACGTACAAATTATTTCCCTCTCTTCATGAGGCGCAAATCTACTGCTAGTTGAGTAAACTTTCCACTCGATTCATTTTCCACTCATTTTCTTTCGAAAGGGATGCAATGTTAATGCCCCCAGACCGACGACTATTCTACCTACCAAAGTAACCGCCAATTGCCAAAAAGTCGACTCCGACTCCGGGCGGGAGTCGGAGTCGGAGTCGGTAAGATTTTAGCGACTCCGACTCCGGACAAAACTGCCGACTCCGACCGATTCCGACTCCGCAGCCCTGGTTACAGCAATCATATTTCAGTAGGTATACATGAATGTACCTAGCCCCTGGGACTGCATTGTATTTGGACAATTTACCATGTGCACTTGAATCGTTAAGAATCGTTAAATCTTTTGATTCAATCAGCCTTGATTCCATGCAGGTTTTGATTCAATCACGATTCATTAATCAAAAGATGGCGAATCAATTCTTTGTTATCCAATTAATTTTGATTGAACGATTATAATCGATTCAATCAGAGTCGAATCAATAACCAATCTGGGCGCTACTGGAACAGGTCCTGAGGAGCTCGGTATCGTTCGGATCCGTGAGGCCAAGTGGTCTTTCTAAATTCCGCACTTTATAAGTATATGTAAGTAAGTAAGATAATTGAGATCCAGCTGTCCAAATTTGGCATTGCGGGTTCAATATTAAGACAAAAGGCATACAAGAAAAGTGCAACAAAGAACCTTTCGGGTCCATCCGAGGTTGCACCCCCCCCCCCCCCTCCCCCAGTCTCGCCCCCATTCAAATCACCTTACTCTACCTGCCTAAAAGAAGCCTAATCCCACTAGTATTTTTGAACTAATCCATTCTCTGTAAGGCATGAATAGGATAGGTAGAATAGGTAGTTGTAGCTGTAGGTATATTAACCCTCGCCCGTGCAGCGTCCGATCAGTGCGTGACCGTGCAGGGGGGGGGGGGGGGTGTGTTAACCCTCGCCCGTGCAGCGTCCGATCAGTGCGTGACCGTGCAGGGGGGGGGGGGGGGGGGGGTGTTAACCCTCGCCCGTGCAGCGTCCGATCAGTGCGTGACCGTGCAGGGGGGGGGGGGGGGGGGTGTGTTAACCCTCGCCCGTGCAGCGTCCGATCAGTGCGTGACCGTGCAGGGGGGGGGGGGGGGGGGGGTGTTAACCCTCGCCCGTGCAGCGTCCGATCAGTGCGTGACCGTGCAGGGGGGGGGGGGGGGGGGGGGGTGTTAACCCTCGCCCGTGCAGCGTCCGATCAGTGCGTGACCGTGCAGGGGGGGGGGGGGGGGGGGGTGTGTTAACCCTCGCCCGTGCAGCGTCCGATCAGTGCGTGACCGTCCAGGGGGGGTCAATCCCCCTAGCGTTTCGTCCCTAATTGGGCTAGAGCTTTGATTAAAAAACGAGCGTGTTGCTTGTCACGAGAGGAAGCCATTGATACCCGATTTGAAGGTCCTAGGTCATTAGGTGACCTCTGAGGTCATGTTAATGACCCAAAATTCAACCAAATTGTGAATGCGTATAAATTGAATTTAAGCGAGCTATAATCGCGAATGAGCATATAATTATGCTAAATGGGTGCCAAATTTGAAATCAGCATCATAAAATGTCCTAGAAACTGCCAAATTCCACAAAGGTCATGTCAGGTCATGTCAGGTCATTTGAGGTCCGTGACCTCGGTTGACCTGTGGAGGCGCATGACCCTAGTGGAACATATAATTATGTAAAATGGATCCCATATTTGAAATCAGCGTCACAAAATGTCCTAGAAACTGCCAGAAGCCAAAAAGGTAATATCAGGTCATCGGAGGTCAGTGACCTGGGTTGACCTCTGAAAAGGTCAATCGAGGTCACAATATCAAGGGAAACCACAACTGTCGCCTGGAAACACCTGTGCATATGCTCCTGAACAACACTATGAAACTGCACAAGTTACAAATATTACTACTACGGACGCCAGTTGCGCCTGACATGACCTTGAGAAACAGGTCAAAGGTCACGGGTCATGTGACCTACAACTTATTTTTTTCTTCAGAATATGTGTCAAATTGTTCACGAGGAGGGTACTGAAAGTGTCATCCCAATCGGTTGATATTTACGCGAGTTATTCCCGAAAAACCGAGGGGGGGGGGGGGGGGGTGGCATCCACCCCCCTGCACGCTAAATCTGTCCGGGGGGGGGGGGATTCGGCCCCCCGAGATCTCGGCTCCTATGAGAGCTACAATAACCAAATTTGGTGGTAGGAAGACCCACAGGGAACTCTCTTTTGTGTAATTTTCATGACCTTGGGTCAATATCTTCAAGGTCAAACGAGGTCAAATGTACCGAAATGTCCATGATATATTTGTGTGAATAGCCTTCTACCTATGACAGATAGAACAATAATGTTGCCACTATCGTGTTTCTCTCGTCAAGACGCATCGAAATATATCAAGTTTGACCTAGTAAGGTCAATTTGAAAATTTCACCTTTGGTCAAGGTCATGGTCAAGGTCAAGGTGGCCAAAGTAGGTCATGTTGCATATTAGAAGACGCGTATTGACGAAACAAACACATTGGTACCAGTTTCAGCTCTCTATCTATATCATGTCAAGAGTTATTGCCAAAAATGTCGTAACCGCGGATGACCTTGAGGTGAGGTGGAAATGGTAACTGGGCACTCTTTCCGGATTGGCGCTACTTTACCATTCATTCCATCAAAAACAATTCGCAGCGACAAACATTCCGCTTGTCCCTGTGTTTCGTAGTTATTGAGATATTAGCGGAAGCGGAAATCAACCCTTCGTGGTTAGCACGGACTTCCGGAAGTTTTCGGGTTATAACTTTATCAGTTATCAATATATCGACTTGAATTTTGTTGTGTACATATACTGGTATCATATCTCGGGGACGTGTCAGACATTTTTTGATTTTTTTCTTCTTGAAAAATGGAAATTTTATATATATATATATATATAAAGAAAAAAAAAATATTTTTGTCTTCTTCAAAATTTCGAAATTTTAAAATACAAATTTCGACAATTCGAGATAGCCATCTGAAATCCCTTGTAATTGTCTACTAGTACTTCTTTTTGCTTGCATTTTGCAGAAAAAAATAAATCCACGAGTGTTTAACCATGCAAACCTTTGGTATAAAAAACGCCCGAACACGCCTCCCAAAAAGTGCTCCTGGAGCCGCTTATGAGGCAGCTTTAAAAAAGTACACCATCAGATGCGCAATGAAAAGATAGGAAAGGTCAGGAAAGGTCAGAAAGTTTAAAGACCTTACCTTCAATAGTGAATGTGCAGCACACAAAAAACCTCGGGGGTGGCCGATTCGCCCCCTCCCCCGGACAGGAATAGGGTTAACCGTCGCCCTACGGGGGGGGGGGGGGGGGGGGGCTGACAGGCCCCCTCTGAGGTGTTTCTTGAATAACTTTTTACACATGCGGCGCAACTTTCTGACATTTTTGGTAGCTGAGTTTACAACAATTATACGTATGCTGTACAATTTTAATTGAAATTAATTAAGCAGTTTGGGAGATAATAATATTTTGATGACGTTATGTTGATGGAAAAACGATACATATTTGACAAATGGTAGAAAACAGAGTTTTGAAAGAAATTGCAAACGCAATTCACCAAAGATACAAAATGGCATTCTCTTTAAAAAGGCAATCTTGGATTTGCAAAATTTTGGGTTTTTGACCCCTAAAATAAAATAAAAATACTTTTTTTAATCCCCACAAAATCATTTTTTTAAAGATGTTAGAAAAACCGGAATATATGTGAGAGGACTGAGTATGGACAATACCCATGCCAAATTTCAAAGCAATATCTTCATTTTTGACTGAGTGATGGCTCCCTAAGTGTAAGAAACTGATGACGTCATTTTTGTAAATAACTGTTTTATACTTTTTTTGACAAGATACGAACAAATAATTACCTTTTTCTGTATTTCTGAGCCAATACAGGTCTAGGAACATGCCTTTTTATTTATATTTATCAATTTCTCATTTTGAGTTTTTCTGAAGAGCAAAATCTCTGTTCTGGACGTGGTAAATCCGAGGTCATTCACTTAACCTGGAAGGTTATCCGTTTATCCGAAGCCTAAAAATCGCATACTGTAAGATTCCTCTCATGACAGGCAACATGCTGGTTCTTACCGGTTCTTACCGCATTGCTCTAAGTTGCTTGGTTTGGAAGTTAACAGGGTGGGGCCTGTCAGCCCCCCCCCCCCGTATGGCGAAGGTGACAAAAGCTCCCGTAGGGCGAGGGTTAACCCGCGCCGTGCCGGTGCTCGGCGCCACCTTCGCCGTGCCATGGGGGGGGGGGGGGTTAGACCCCCCTCTAACTAGAAAACTAAAAGGGCTAGAAAGACGCGGGAAAAGGCGTTCGAAAGCTCTCGATAAGCACATTCGAAAGTACTTCATATATTTTTTCCTCAAGTCAATATTGAGGTCACCGGAGGTCAACAAAGGTCAAATTTCCAGTTTTAGGACTTCGCTCCAGAAACCCCCAGATATCACAGGAACTATGCTATCTAGGAACAAACGGAAACAGGCAATGGAAAGCCCTTGAAAATGCAATCGCCACAGTGTCCTCCGATTTTAGCTCAGGTCAATAGTTTAGGCTCCAGAGTTCATGAAATGTCAAAAAGGCTATTTTTTACAAAACAGTTTTTCACGAATAGCTGTTTACATAATAACGACAAGGCAATAGTTTTGATGCCATCGTGTTTTTCTCGTCAAGGCGCTTCGACTCATATTAGTGTTGACCAGGTTAGGTCAACTTAAAATTTTGATCTCAGGTCAAGGTCAAGTCGTGACCCAAGAAGGTCATGTTGCATATGGGAAGACGTGCTTCGAGGAGACAAACACATTGGTGTCGGTTTCGCTTCTCTATCGTCATCATGTCGAGAGTTATTGACGTACAACTGTTGGTGACCTCAGCTGACCCTGTAGGGGTCACTGAACAAAAATGGCACCTAGGTCATCAAGAATGGCCTATAATAACATGATCCGGAAGGAATTAGACTGACATCTTGCGTATCCGTGGAATAGGAAGCATTTGAATATTTCCCCATTGACTTATAATGGGGAGGTTACGAAATTGACCCGACCGTAGGTCGCTGATATTAAAAATCCAAGATAAACGAATGGTAGATATATATGACCTTATGAAATCCTGTAAATGTAAAACCGATCATCCAAAAACTGTGACTGTGGTACGACCACAAGTTTTTTTTTTAGGTGGGGTCACGTGACCTGGTCTGGTGACCTGACCTGAGATGACCCGATATTTTTTTTGGTGCACAATGTGGGCAATTGATGCCCAAGCAGCTGTGCCAAAAACGGCGGCGCTGCGCGCCGCCGTTTTTACGCTATCCTCGAAAAACCTGAGGGTGGAGGGGTCTTAACACCGCCCCCGGCACGGCGCGGGTTAAAACCCAAGGGTGCAAGGAACAAGTGTTGGGTAAATGTTCATTTTGTGGCTAGGTCAGCTTTTCCTGGACTTGTCATGCCTTGGTGGTGTAGACGATAGGATACACAAACACACACTGAGATAGCCAATAGGATGAACAACCAATAATGGTGGGCATGTCCCAACACCAAACTTTTCAGACTATTGGTGTTCTTTAGCGTGTCAGTATTGCCAATAGCATGCAAATTCTGGTGTTAGGATATGGTACACCATGAATAGCTTGACAAGTCAGGTATTTTGATGTGGCTGGAGATTGGGGCTTAACCTTCGCCCTACCATTAGGGCTCCACAAGAGCGGACAGGCACCCCCCCCCCCCCCTGAGGTCTTTCTTGAATAACTTTTTACACATGCGGCGCATTTTGCTGAAATTTTTCAGTAGCTGAGTTTACAACAATTATATGTATCCTATCAAAATTTGAAGTGTATATGACTATTATATCGTGTCGTTATATCTATTATATCTTTTTCGTCAAGGTCATGTCAGACCCCAAAGGGCCATTGACCTGACCCCAAAGGTCACCAGTTGACCAAGATACTCAAAATGGGATGCCTTTGGATTTTCCTTATGACAGGCAACACGTTACTGTTTACGGTGTCTCTCTATCTCCGTTCGGAAGTTATACTAAGCGCCCTGTACATGTGCTGTAATGCAAAACGCATAGTAATTATCATCTATGGTGACGATTTCCGTGACCTAAGGGGTGATTAACTGGCCCAGACCTAAACAATCGATATATTGCCAGATAGCTAATACAACGACCAACATTTTGACGCTAACCAAACGATTTATACTCATAACTTTGGTAATGACGACGGACAGAGCAAAATCGCTATTTTTGGACGTGGTCAATCTTAGGTCATTCACTTGACCTGGAAGGTCACCCGTTGACCTGAAACCTAAAAATCACATACTGTTAGATTCCTCTCATGACAGGCAACATGCTGGTTCTTCCCACATTGCTCTATGTTGCTTGGTTTGGAAGTTAACAAGGAGTTAGGGGGGCCTGTCAGCCCCCTCCCCCCCCCTGTAGGGCGAAAGTGAGAAAAGGTCTCCGTAGGGCGAGGGACGAGTGTTAACCCTACCTGTTACATCATCTCAATGTGGTAGGTAGTTGTAGGTACTCGGGTAATCTTTCACTAAGGTACCTGTCTGTGCGCCGTGTTATGCACATTATGGCAGCACAGTATGACGTCACAGTGTCATATGGTAACACCAGAAAAGCAACGGCATTGTGCACCACAGCGACATTTCCATATTTCTTCCGACGAAGCCGTTATTATTATTAATAGGCTAGGTTAGGTTGCGTAAATACATCGGACAACTTAATTAATTATTAATTTGGACTTTCTCCACAAGAGTTAAGTCGTTCGGACTCGGAGCTTTCGATATGTATTTTTACATATTTTCCAATTACAGGATCGTTAGCTGCCGATTATACGTTTTTGTCATCATTGAAAATATGTATCAAGTGTTCTGCTGATATCATGTTATTCACATTTTGTTATTAAGCACGAATGGTTCTGCATCTTTAGCACTGTTATATAATTATATAGGTGTGTGCATATATAACATTACTTTGATATTATTTATAAAAATATATTTTCACATGAGAATATGCTTCCGCTGCAATACAATACAATATAGCTCCATCCCACGGGTTCACGATGTTATCTTCTATACCCCCTCCCCTCCCTGATACCCCCTCCCCCCTCAGTCCACATGCTCCATCCCACGGGTTCACGATGCTATCTTCTATACCCCCTCCCCTCCCTGATACCCCCTCCCCTCCCTGATACCCCCCTCCCCCTCAGTCCACATGCTCCATCCCACGGGTTGACGATGCTATCTTCTATACCCCCTCCCCTCCCTGATACCCCCCCCCCTCAGTCCACATGCTCCATCTCACGGGTGCACGATGCTATCTTCTATACCCCCTCCCCTCCCTGATACCCCCTCCCCTCCCTCAGTCCACATGCTCCATCCCACGGGTTCACGATGCTATCTTCTATACCCCCTCCCCTCCCTGATACCCCCCTCCCCTCCCTGATACCCCCTCCCCCCTCAGTCCACATGCTCCATCCCACGGGTTCACGATGCTATCTTCTATACCCCCTCCCCTCCCTGATACCCCCTCCCCCCTCAGTCCACATGCTCCATCCCACGGGTTCACGATGCTATCTTCTATACCCCCTCCCCTCCCTGATACCCCCCTCCCCCCTCAGTCCACATGCTCCATCCCACGGGTTCACGATGCTATCTTCTATACCCCCTCCCCTCCCTGATACCCCCCCCCCCCCCTCCCCCTCAGTCCACATGCTCCATCCCACGGGTTCACGATGCTATCTTCTATACCCCCTCCCCTCCCTGATACCCCCTCCCCCCCTCAGTCCACATGCTCCATCCCACGGGTTCACGATGCTATCTTCTATACCCCCTCCCCTCCCTGTACCCCCCTCCCCCTCAGTCCACATGCTCCATCCCACGGGTTCACGATGCTATCTTCTATACCCCCTCCCCCTCCCTGATACCCCCCCCTCCCCCTCAGTCCACATGCTCCATCCCACGGGTTCACGATGCTATCTTCTATGCCCCCTCCCCTCCCTGATACCCCCTCCCCCTCAGTCCACATGCTCCATCCCACGGGTTCACGATGCTATCTTCTATACCCCCTCCCCTCCCTGATACCCCCCTCCCCCCCTCAGTCCACATGCTCCATCCCACGGGTTCACGATGCTATCTTCTATACCCCCTCCCCTCCCTGATACCCCCTCCCCCCCTCAGTCCACATGCTCCATCCACGGGTTCACGATGCTATCTTCTATACCCCCTCCCCTCCCTGATACCCCCTCCCCTCCCCTCAGTCCACATGCTCCATCCCACGGGTTCACGATGCTATCTTCTATACCCCCCTCCCCTCCCTGATACCCCCTCCCCCCCTCAGTCCACATGCTCCATCCCACGGGTTCACGATGCTATCTTCTATACCCCCTCCCCTCCTGATACCCCCTCCCCCTCAGTCCACATGCTCCATCCCACGGGTTCACGATGCTATCTTCTATACCCCCTCCCCTCCCTGATACCCCTCCCCCCTCAGTCCACATGCTCCATCCCACGGGTTCACGATGCTATCTTCTATACCCCCTCCCCTCCCTGATACCCCCTCCCCTCCCTGATACCCCCCTCCCCTCAGTCCACACGCTCCATCCCACGGGTTCACGATGCTATCTTCTATACCCCCTCCCCTCCCTGATACCCCCTCCCCTCCCTGATACCCCCTCCCCCTCAGTCCACATGCTCCATCCCACGGGTTCACGATGCTATCTTCTATACCCCCTCCCCTCCCTGATACCCCCTCCCCTCCCTGATACCCCCTCCCCCTCAGTCCACATGCTCCATCCCACGGGTTCACGATGCTATCTTCTATACCCCCTCCCCTCCCTGATACCCCCTCCCCTCCCTGATACCCCCCCTCCCCCTCAGTCCACATGCTCCATCCCACGGGTTCACGATGCTATCTTCTATACCCCCTCCCCTCCCTGATACCCCCTCCCCTCCCTGATACCCCCCTCCCCCTCAGTCCACATGCTCCATCCCACGGGTTCACGATGCTATCTTCTATACCCCTCCCCTCCCTGATACCCCCTCCCTCCCTGATACCCCCCTCCCCCTCAGTCCACATGCTCCATCCCACGGGTTCACGATGCTATCTTCTATACCCCCTCCCCTCCCTGATACCCCCTCCCCTCCCTGATACCCCCTCCCCCTCAGTCCACATGCTCCATCCCACGGGTTCACGATGCTATCTTCTATACCCCCCTCCCCTCCCTGATACCCCCTCCCCTCCCTGATACCCCCTCCCCCTCAGTCCACATGCTCCATCCCACGGGTGCACGATGCTATCTTCTCTATACCCCTCCCCTCCCTGATACCCCCTCCCCCTCAGTCCACATGCTCCATCCCACGGGTTCACGATGCTATCTTCTATACCCCCTCCCCTCCCCTGATGCCCCCTCCCCTCCCTGATACCCCCCTCCCCCTCAGTCCACATGCTCCATCCCACGGGTTCACGATGCTATCTTCTATACCCCCTCCCCTCCCTGATACCCCCTCCCCCCCCTCAGTCCACATGCTCCATCCCACGGGTTCACGATGCTATCTTCTATACCCCCTCCCCTCCCTGATACCCCCTCCCCCCCCTCAGTCCACATGCTCCATCCCACGGGTTCACGATGCTATCTTCTATACCCCCTCCCCTCCCTGATACCCCCCCTCCCCCTCAGTCCACATGCTCCATCCCACGGGTTCACGATGCTATCTTCTATACCCCCTCCCCTCCCTGATACCCCCTCCCCTCCCTGATACCCCCTCCCCCCTCAGTCCACATGCTCCATCCCACGGGTTCACGATGCTATCTTCTATACCCCCCTCCCCTCCCTGATACCCCCTCCCCCTCGGTCCACATGCTCCATCCCACGGGTTCACGATGCTATCTTCTATACCCCCCTCCCCTCCCTGATACCCCCTCCCCTCCCTGATACCCCCTCCCCCTCAGTCCACATGCTCCATCCCACGGGTTCACGATGCTATCTTCTATACCCCCTCCCCTCCCTGATACCCCCCCTCCCCCTCAGTCCACATGCTCCATCCCACGGGTTCACGATGCTATCTTCTATACCCCCTCCCCTCCCTGATACCCCCTCCCCCCCTCAGTCCACATGCTCCATCCCACGGGTTCACGATGCTATCTTCTATACCCCCTCCCCTCCCTGATACCCCCTCCCCCCTCAGTCCACATGCTCCATCCCACGGGTTCACGATGCTATCTTCTATACCCCCTCCCCTCCCTGATACCCCCTCCCCCCTCAGTCCACATGCTCCATCCCACGGGTTCACGATGCTATCTTCTATACCCCTCCCCTCCCTGATACCCCCTCCCCCCCCTCAGTCCACATGCTCCATCCCACGGGTTCACGATGCTATCTTCTATACCCCCTCCCCTCCCTGATACCCCCTCCCCCCCCCCCTCAGTCCACATGCTCCATCCCACGGGTTCACGATGCTATCTTCTATACCCCCTCCCCTCCCTGATACCCCCTCCCCCCCTCAGTCCACATGCTCCATCCCACGGGTTCACGATGCTATCTTCTATACCCCCTCCCCTCCCTGATACCCCCCTCCCCCCTCAGTCCACATGCTCCATCCCACGGTTCACGATGCTATCTTCTATACCCCCTCCCCTCCCTGATACCCCCTCCCCTCCCCTGATACCCCCTCCCCCCTCAGTCCACATGCTCCATCCCACGGGTTCACGATGCTATCTTCTATACCCCCTCCCCTCCCTGATACCCCCTCCCCTCCCTGATACCCCTCCCCCCTCAGTCCACATGCTCCATCCCACGGGTTCACGATGCTATCTTCTATACCCCCTCCCCTCCCTGATACCCCCCTCCCCCTCAGTCCACATGCTCCATCCCACGGGTTCACGATGCTATCTTCTATACCCCCCTCCCCTCCCTGATACCCCCTCCCCCCTCAGTCCACATGCTCCATCCCACGGGTTCACGATGCTATCTTCTATACCCCCTCCCCTCCCTGATACCCCCTCCCCTCCCTGATACCCCCTCCCCCCCTCAGTCCACATGCTCCATCCCACGGGTTCACGATGCTATCTTCTATACCCCCTCCCCTCCCTGATACCCCCCCCCCTCAGTCCACATGCTCCATCCCACGGGTTCACGATGTTATCTTCTATACCCCTCCCCTCCCTGATACCCCCCCCCCCCTCAGTCCACATGCTCCATCCCACGGGTGCACGATGCTATCTTCTATACCCCCTCCCCCTCCCTGATACCCCCCCCCCTCAGTCCACATGCTCCATCCCACGGGTTGACGATGCTATCTTCTATACCCCCTCCCCTCCCTGATACCCCCCCTCAGTCCACATGCTCCATCCCACGGGTGCACGATGCTATCTTCTATACCCCCCTCCCCTCCCTGATACCCCCTCCCCTCCCTGATACCCCCTCCCCCCCCTCAGTCCACATGCTCCATCCCACGGGTTGACGATGCTATCTTCTATACCCCCTCCCCTCCCTGATACCCCCTCCCCTCCCTGATACCCCCCCTCCCCCTCAGTCCACATGCTCCATCCCACGGGTTGACGATGCTATCTTCTATACCTCCTCCCCCTCCCTGATACCCCCCCCTCCCCCTCAGTCCACATGCTCCATCCCACGGGTTCACGATGCTATCTTCTATACCCCCCCTCCCTGATACCCCCTCCCCTCCTGATACCCCCCCCTCAGTCCACATGCTCCATCCCACGGGTGCACGATGCTATCTTCTATACCCCTCCCCTCCCTGATACCCCCTCCCCTCCCTGATACCCCCTCCCCCCCTCAGTCCACATGCTCCATCCCACGGGTTGACGATGCTATCTTCTATACCCCCTCCCCTCCCTGATACCCCCCCCCCTCAGTCCACATGCTCATCCCACGGGTGCACGATGCTATCTTCTATACCCCCCTCCCCTCCCTGATACCCCCCCCTCAGTCCACATGCTCCATCCCACGGGTTCACGATGCTATCTTCTATACCCCCTCCCCTCCCTGATACCCCTCCCTCCCTGATACCCCCTCCCCCCTCAGTCCACATGCTCCATCCCACGGGTTGACGATGCTATCTTCTATACCCCCTCCCCTCCCTGATACCCCCTCCCCCCCTGATACCCCCCCTCCCCTCAGTCCACATGCTCCATCCCACGGGTTCACGATGCTATCTTCTATACCCCCTCCCCTCCCTGATACCCCCCCCCCCCCCCAGTCCACATGCTCCATCCCACGGGTGCACGATGCTATCTTCTATACCCCCTCCCCTCCCTGATACCCCCCCCCCCTCAGTCCACATGCTCCATCCCACGGGTGCACGATGCTATCTTCTATACCCCCTCCCCTCCCTGATACCCCCTCCCCTCCCTGATACCCCCCTCCCCCCTCAGTCCACATGCTCCATCCCACGGGTTGACGATGCTATCTTCTATACCCCCTCCCCTCCCTGATACCCCCCCCCCTCAGTCCACATGCTCCATCCACGGGTGCACGATGCTATCTTCTATACCCCCTCCCCTCCCTGATACCCCCTCCCCTCCCTGATACCCCCCTCCCCCTCAGTCCACATGCTCCATCCCACGGGTTGACGATGCTATCTTCTATACCCCCTCCCCTCCCTGATACCCCCTCCCCTCCCTCAGTCCACATGCTCCATCCCACGGGTTCACGATGCTATCTTCTATACCCCCTCCCCTCCTGATACCCCCCCCTCAGTCCACATGCTCCATCCCACGGGTTCACGATGTTATCTTCTATACCCCCTCCCCTCCCTGATACCCCCTCCCCCCCCTCAGTCCACATGCTCCATCCCACGGGTTCACGATGCTATCTTCTATACCCCCTCCCCTCCCTGATACCCCCTCCCCCCTCAGTCCACATGCTCCATCCCACGGGTTCACGATGCTATCTTCTATACCCCCTCCCCTCCTGATACCCCCTCCCCTCCCTGATACCCCCCCCTCCCCCCTCAGTCCACATGCTCCATCCCACGGGTTGACGATGCTATCTTCTATACCCCCTCCCCTCCCTGATACCCCCTCCCCTCCCTCAGTCCACATGCTCCATCCCACGGGTTCACGATGCTATCTTCTATACCCCCTCCCCTCCCTGATACCCCCTCCCCTCCCTGATACCCCCCTCCCCTCAGTCCACATGCTCCATCCCACGGGTTGACGATGCTATCTTCTATACCCCCTCCCCTCCCTGATACCCCCTCCCCCTCAGTCCACATGCTCCATCCCACGGGTTCACGATGCTATCTTCTATACCCCCTCCCCTCCCTGATACCCCCTCCCCCTCAGTCCACATGCTCCATCCCACGGGTGCACGATGCTATCTTCTATACCCCCTCCCCTCCCTGATACCCCCTCCCCTCCCTGATACCCCCTCCCCCTCAGTCCACATGCTCCATCCCACGGGTGCACGATGCTATCTTCTATACCCCCTCCCCTCCTGATACCCCCTCCCCTCCCTGATACCCCCTCCCCCCTCAGTCCACATGCTCCATCCCACGGGTTGACGATGCTATCTTCTATACCCCCTCCCCTCCCTGATACCCCCCCCCCCCTCAGTCCACATGCTCCATCCCACGGGTGCACGATGCTATCTTCTATACCCCCTCCCCTCCCTGATACCCCCTCCCCCTCAGTCCACATGCTCCATCCCACGGGTTCACGATGCTATCTTCTATACCCCTCCCCTCCCTGATACCCCCTCCCCCCTCAGTCCACATGCTCCATCCCACGGGTTCACGATGCTATCTTCTATACCCCCTCCCCTCCCTGATACCCCCTCCCCCCCTCAGTCCACATGCTCCATCCCACGGGTTGACGATGCTATCTTCTATACCCCCTCCCCCTCCCTGATACCCCCTCCCCCATCAGTCCACATGCTCCATCCCACGGGTTCACGATGCTATCTTCTATACCCCCTCCCCTCCCTGATACCCCCTCCCCCCTCAGTCCACATGCTCCATCCCACGGGTTCACGATGCTATCTTCTATACCCCACTCCCCTCCCTGATACCCCCCCCCCCCTCAGTCCACATGCTCCATCCCACGGGTTCACGATGCTATCTTCGATCTCTATACCCCCTCCCCTCCCTGATACCCCCTCCCCCCTCAGTCCACATGCTCCATCCCACGGGTTCACGATGCTATCTTCTATACCCCCTCCCCTCCCTGATACCCCCTCCCCTCCCTGATACCCCCTCCCCCCCCCCCTCAGTCCACATGCTCCATCCCACGGGTTCACGATGCTATCTTCTATACCCCCTCCCCTCCCTGATACCCCTCCCCCCTCAGTCCACATGCTCCATCCCACGGGTTCACGATGCTATCTTCTATACCCCCTCCCCTCCCTGATACCCCTCCCCCCTCAGTCCACATGCTCCATCCCACGGGTTCACGATGCTATCTTCTATACCCCCTCCCCTCCCTGATACCCCCTCCCCCCCTCAGTCCACATGCTCCATCCCACGGGTTCACGATGCTATCTTCTATACCCCCTCCCCTCCCTGATACCCCCTCCCCTCCCTGATACCCCCTCCCCCCCTCAGTCCACATGCTCCATCCCACGGGTTCACGATGCTATCTTCTATACCCCCTCCCCTCCCTGATACCCCCTCCCCCCTCAGTCCACATGCTCCATCCCACGGGTTCACGATGCTATCTTCTATACCCCCTCCCCTCCCTGATACCCCCCCTCAGTCCACATGCTCCATCCCACGGGTTCACGATGCTATCTTCTATACCCCCTCCCCTCCCTGATACCCCCCCCCCCCCTCAGTCCACATGCTCCATCCCACGGGTTCACGATGTTATCTTCTATACCCCCTCCCCTCCCTGATACCCCCCTCCCCTCCCTGATACCCCCTCCCCCCCTCAGTCCACATGCTCCATCCCACGGGTTGACGATGCTATCTTCTATACCCCCTCCCCTCCTGATACCCCCCTCCCCCTCAGTCCACATGCTCCATCCCACGGGTTCACGATGCTATCTTCTATACCCCCTCCCCTCCTGATACCCCTCCCCTCCCTGATACCCCCTCCCCCCTCAGTCCACATGCTCCATCCCACGGGTTCACGATGCTATCTTCTATACCCCCTCCCCTCCCTGATACCCCCTCCCCCCTCAGTCCACATGCTCCATCCCACGGGTTCACGATGCTATCTTCTATACCCCCTCCCCTCCCTGATACCCCCTCCCCCTCAGTCCACATGCTCCATCCCACGGGTTCACGATGCTATCTTCTATACCCCCTCCCCTCCCTGATACCCCCTCCCCTCCCTGATACCCCCTCCCCCCCCTCAGTCCACATGCTCCATCCCACGGGTTGACGATGCTATCTTCTATACCCCCTCCCCTCCCTGATACCCCCCCTCCCCCTCAGTCCACATGCTCCATCCCACGGGTTCACGATGCTATCTTCTATACCCCTCCCCTCCCTGATACCCCCTCCCCTCCCTGATACCCCTCCCCCCCTCAGTCCACATGCTCCATCCCACGGGTTCACGATGCTATCTTCTATACCCCCTCCCCTCCCTGATACCCCCTCCCCCCCTCAGTCCACATGCTCCATCCCACGGGTTCACGATGCTATCTTCTATACCCCCTCCCCTCCCTGATACCCCTCCCCCCTCAGTCCACATGCTCCATCCCACGGGTTCACGATGTTATCTTCTATACCCCTCCCCTCCCTGATACCCCCTCCCCTCCCTGATACCCCTCCCCTCCCTGATACCCCCTCCCCCCCCCCCTCAGTCCACATGCTCCATCCCACGGGTTGACGATGCTATCTTCTATACCCCCTCCCCTCCCTGATACCCCCCCCCCCCTCAGTCCACATGCTCCATCCCACGGGTTCACGATGCTATCTTCTATACCCCCTCCCCTCCCTGATACCCCCCTCCCCCTCAGTCCACATGCTCCATCCCACGGGTTCACGATGCTATCTTCTATACCCCCCTCCCCTCCCTGATACCCCCCTCCCCCCTCAGTCCACATGCTCCATCCCACGGGTTCACGATGCTATCTTCTATACCCCCTCCCCTCCCTGATACCCCCTCCCCCCTCAGTCCACATGCTCCATCCCACGGGTTCACGATGCTATCTTCTATACCCCCTCCCCTCCCTGATACCCCTCCCCTCCCTGATACCCCCTCCCCCCTCAGTCCACATGCTCCATCCCACGGGTTCACGATGCTATCTTCTATACCCCCCTCCCCTCCCTGATACCCCCTCCCCCCCTCAGTCCACATGCTCCATCCCACGGGTTCACGATGCTATCTTCTATACCCCCTCCCCTCCCTGATACCCCCTCCCCCCTCAGTCCACATGCTCCATCCCACGGGTTCACGATGCTATCTTCTATACCCCCTCCCCTCCCTGATACCCCCCTCCCCCCTCAGTCCACATGCTCCATCCCACGGGTTCACGATGCTATCTTCTATACCCCCTCCCCTCCCTGATACCCCCTCCCCTCCTGATACCCCCTCCCCCCTCAGTCCACATGCTCCATCCCACGGGTTCACGATGCTATCTTCTATACCCCCTCCCCTCCCTGATACCCCCTCCCCCCTCAGTCCACATGCTCCATCCCACGGGTTCACGATGCTATCTTCTATACCCCCTCCCCTCCCTGATACCCCCTCCCCCCCTCAGTCCACATGCTCCATCCCACGGGTTCACGATGCTATCTTCTATACCCCCTCCCCTCCCTGATACCCCCTCCCCCCTCAGTCCACATGCTCCATCCCACGGGTTCACGATGCTATCTTCTATACCCCCTCCCCTCCCTGATACCCCCTCCCCTCCCTGATACCCCCTCCCCCCCTCAGTCCACATGCTCCATCCCACGGGTTCACGATGCTATCTTCTATACCCCCTCCCCTCCCTGATACCCCCTCCCCCCCCTCAGTCCACATGCTCCATCCCACGGGTTCACGATGCTATCTTCTATACCCCCTCCCCTCCCTGATACCCCATCCCCCCCTCAGTCCACATGCTCCATCCCACGGTTCACGATGTTATCTTCTATACCCCCTCCCTCCCTGATACCCCCTCCCCTCCCTGATACCCCCTCCCCCCCTCAGTCCACATGCTCCATCCCACGGGTTGACGATGCTATCTTCTATACCCCCTCCCCTCCCTGATACTCCCCCCCTCAGTCCACATGCTCCATCCCACGGGTTCACGATGCTATCTTCTATACCCCCTCCCCTCCCTGATACCCCCCCTCCCCCTCAGTCCACATGCTCCATCCCACGGGTTCACGATGCTATCTTCTATACCCCCTCCCCTCCCCTGATACCCCCCCTCCCCCTCAGTCCACATGCTCCATCCCACGGGTTCACGATGCTATCTTCTATACCCCCTCCCCCTCCCTGATAACCCCCTCCCCCCTCAGTCCACATGCTCCATCCCACGGGTTCACGATGCTATCTTCTATACCCCCCTCCCCTCCCTGATACCCCTCCCCTCCCTGATACCCCCTCCCCCCCTCAGTCCACATGCTCCATCCCACGGGTTCACGATGCTATCTTCTATACCCCCTCCCCTCCCTGATACCCCCTCCCCCTCAGTCCACATGCTCCATCCCACGGGTTGACGATGCTATCTTCTATACCCCCTCCCCTCCCTGATACCCCCCCTCCCCCTCAGTCCACATGCTCCATCCCACGGGTTCACGATGCTATCTTCTATACCCCCCTCCCCTCCCTGATACCCCCTCCCCCCTCAGTCCACATGCTCCATCCCACGGGTTCACGATGCTATCTTCTATACCCCCTCCCCTCCCTGATACCCCCTCCCCCCCTCAGTCCACATGCTCCATCCCACGGGTTCACGATGCTATCTTCTATACCCCCTCCCCTCCCTGATACCCCCTCCCCCCCCCCCCTCAGTCCACATGCTCCATCCACGGGTTCACGATGCTATCTTCTATACCCCCTCCCCTCCCTGATACCCCCTCCCCCCTCAGTCCACATGCTCCATCCCACGGGTTCACGATGCTATCTTCTATACCCCCTCCCCTCCCTGATACCCCCTCCCCCCCCCCTCAGTCCACATGCTCCATCCCACGGTTCACGATGCTATCTTCTATACCCCCTCCCCTCCCTGATACCCCCTCCCCTCCCTGATACCCCCTCCCCCCCCCCCTCAGTCCACATGCTCCATCCCACGGGTTGACGATGCTATCTTCTATACCCCCTCCCCTCCTGATACCCCCTCCCCTCCCTGATACCCCCCTCCCCCTCAGTCCACATGCTCCATCCCACGGGTTCACGATGCTATCTTCTATACCCCCTCCCCTCCCTGATACCCCCTCCCCTCCCTGATACCCCCTCCCCCCCTCAGTCCACATGCTCCATCCCACGGGTTGACGATGCTATCTTCTATACCCCCTCCCCTCCCTGATACCCCCCCTCCTCCCCCTCAGTCCAGCATGGCTCCATCCACGGGTTCACGATGCTATCTTCTATACCCCCTCCCCTCCCTGATACCCCCCCCTCCCCCTCAGTCCACATGCTCCATCCCACGGGTTCACGATGCTATCTTCTATACCCCCTCCCCTCCCTGATACCCCCTCCCTCCCTGATACCCCCTCCCCCCCTCAGTCCACATGCTCCATCCCACGGGTTGACGATGCTATCTTCTATACCCCCTCCCCTCCCTGATACCCCCCCCCCCCATCCCCCTCAGTCCACATGCTCCATCCCCACGGGTTCACGATGCTATCTTCTATACCCCCTCCCCTCCCTGATACCCCCCTCCCCCTCAGGTCCACATGCGGCCTCCACTGCTATCTTCTATAGCCCCCTCCCCTCCCTGATACCCCCTCCCCCCCCTCAGGTCCACATGCGGCCTCCACTGCTATCTTCTATACCCCCTCCCCTCCCTGATACCCCCTCCCCCCCTCAGTCCACATGCGGCCTCCACTGCTATCTTCTATACCCCCTCCCCTCCTGATACCCCCTCCCCCCCCTCAGTCCACATGCGGCCTCCACTGCTATCTTCTATACCCCTCCCCTCCCTGATACCCCTCCCCCCTCAGTCCACATGCGGCCTCCACTGCTATCTTCTATACCCCCTCCCCTCCCTGATACCCCCTCCCCCTCAGTCCACATGCGGCCTCCACAGTTTCGCTGGACTGCCATCCCCCTCGGTGACCTCTCCGGACGGCGGCGACAGGGGGTTGGCTGCGCAGGGCGAGTCGGTCCCCTTTGAGCCTGCTGCTGACCACATTCTGCCTCCGCCGCCGCCGGCCAGCGGCCGCTCGGCAGACATGGCGCCCAGCTCGGCCACCTTCGGCATGGCGCCCAGCCCGGCTTCAGCTCGGCCACCTTCTCCAGCGCCTCCACACGCTGTTCTATGGTGTCCAGCCGCGCTGTCAGCGCCATCTGCATCTTCGTCACGTTCTGCAGCAGGTTCACTTGACATGCGGCCGGGGTCGATGCGGGCTTCGCCCACCGAAGCAGCCGATGTGGGAAGTGCCGGCCAAAAAGAGCACGTATGCCTGGCAGCTGGTGACACTGTGCTGATTGGCCAGACGCACTCGTGAGTCGTTGTACTCGTACCACTCGGCCGTGTGCGGGTGTTTGCAGTAGGCCATGTAGTGGCCGGAGACCAGCGTGCCGGAGTGGTTGACCACGCCGTACAGGTTGTACCTGATGAGCGTCTGGTCAGCCGAGTATGGCGACAGGTTCAGTCCGGTCACCGGAATGTCCACGGCGGTGTTGAGTTTGCCGTGGGACCTCTCTTGCGGCGAGAAACGTTTCAGGTGCACCACTAGGATGCGCGGGAATTTCTGGATTGAAAAGTTCTTGGTGCACTTTTGCCGCTCCTGGCACTTGGAGCACGTCGGCTTCTTGTGTCTGTCGAGCACCTCTTCCCTGATGAAGAGGTCAAAACAGGCCTGCAGTTGCATCCGGCCAGTCTTGGCCGGGATCGGCAGGCTCAAATCCCAGAACGGGTCGAACGTGACGGACGCGTGGCCGCACACTGTGCATAGCAGCGTCGACTTGAGCTGGCCGACAAACAGATCAACTAATTTTGAGTTCTCTAGACGCAGGTAGCGCTTCCAGGCCTCAGCTGACTTCTGACTGGTGCTGAGGCTATCGTCGATGTCGGTAGCGATGGGCTTTGGCAGGCTGGTAACGTGATTTACAACATTACTTATTATTCAAATGTTTTATATGTAATGTTTTTAGAAGGATAGTATTTACATATGTCACGTGTTTAAGCTACGTCTCCATTTATTAATTCAACGGTCCTGTAATTTTTCTCTGTAATCCGCTGTAACCTAGGCCCTAGTTATTAAGTTACCTTGTAGGCCCTAGGGTGCGATCGGCAACACGACGAATTCGCCGTAATCACGACAAATTCGTCGGTGATTCGTCGGACGCCGAATATTCGCTCAGTTTGTGTTCGACAACACGACGAATCTGCAAACGAGCGAATTCGCCCGACGAATTCGCTCTGTCGGAGCGCGAATTTCCAAACCAGTCGTCGGGAGGGCTAATTTCTTTTGCAGTGTGCCATAACGTCATCTGCAGTATTGCTGTATTGACTGCAGTGCTGCTGGGCACTGACAAAGTTCAAAGTACCGTGATCTCTGAAAACAAGTAAAATAACCACACAAACCAAGGCCCTATAACTACACAAACCATGACACGGCGCAGCAGTGACAAAACCGGCGGATAATTTTGTTGTTACAGAACGCACGAGACAGCGAATTGGTCGGAGATCGAATTCGTTGTATTCGTCGGAGAGTGAATTGGTCGTGCTGCCGATCGCACCCCCATTTAACGCAATTCTTACGAACGATCGCTGACGAAGATATGGGGCTGTTTCAGCGCCCTCAACCGGATTAGGTTGAGGCTTTATTTTCTCCACCGGGCGTTTCCGCGCCTCAACTAAAATCGGTTGAGCCTCCACCAACCTTAACCGGATGAGCAAAATCTCAACCGCTCGTCGAGCGGATGAGATCGGGCAAAGTCGGTTTACGGCAGCTATGGCGCACCAATGACAAACTTATGTAAACATTTTTCGCCGTCATTCGCGAAGAGCATTGTGGACAGGCCAATACCAGTTTTTGCATTGCATCTGTTGGTTTTCTTTTTTATATTTTTTGTTTTGTTGGGGGGGTCAAATGGTCTTCTTTTGAACTGACACCTACTCAAGAACGCAATGGAAGAGTACGGTGGATACAAATACCTGAACAAATTTCCGACGCGCACGGTAAAACGCAAAACTTCGAGGAATAAAAGAATGGCTGTATTACAGCGGAGAAGAAATGTCAAGTTTCGACCCAAACAAATGATGGCCAACAGCTGATAATTCCACCGAGTCTCTACCGCTCGTTCCCGCGCGCCGCTCCACCGCACCTCCACCGGTCACGCCTCAACCTATTCCGGTTGAGGGCGCTGGAACAGCCCCTATGCAAAATACATATCGAAAGCTCCGAGTCCGAGCGACTTAACTCTTGTGGAGAAAGTCCAAATAAATAAATAAATAAAACTATAACTCCACATTATGTCTTCGGACAACTAAGTTACGCCTTAGGGTTAGGTTTTGTCTACGAGATGGTCTGGGGGGGGGGGGGGAGGTCTGGGAAGCGACCCCCCCCCCCCTCCCCCCGGTAGAGCCGCAGCGCAGCGAGCGAATGTGAACAGAGCGTTCTAAGCGTGGGTCCCTGCGACTGTAATTGCTGTAAAGGTAGGATCAGGTTTGATTATGTTATTGCAATTGTTTCCTGCCACATCCTAGTTATGCTTTGTATGAAGAAATATTACAATTTTGCTGTGGGGCACAAAGCCGCTGTTCTTCTGATGTTACCATATGCTGCCATACTGTGCATAACATCGCACTGAGTGCTTAACATGGCGCGCTGAGCGCATAACACGGATACTGACAGGTACCTTAGTCAAAGATTACTGGTACTTTTAGTAGCCCTGCACCATTGTCTATTTTGTGTAACATGTTTTGTGCTGATTGCAGGATCAGTATGGCCCTGACACCAGCTCTACTGGTGGGCTGTTGCTTCTATGTTCTGACTATTCAGACGCTGGCTGCTGCTGCTGCTGCTGCTGCTGGCCCCGGCTGGAGGATGAGACAAGTAAGCTGATCACAATGCTGTTGTGTTCCCATGCGCAAGCCATTTTTTACCTCACATGCTAGCATATGCTCATTTCCTCATCTAGTTCACATTATTTGGTATGTATTGCTACAACTTTGTCATTGATGAATTCAATAGAACACAAAATGCAGGACTCCTTGGTAACCTTTCTTGCACAGTAGTTCTGTGCAAACATGTTTACGCCAGAATGGAAGCAAATTTTTGCCTTTTTTTTAGCTGAAGTTAACCCGGCATGAACTGGGGTCTCAGCCGAACGCCATTGGCTGGGGGGGGGGGGGGGGGGTCGCCCCCTGATTATCTTCCGAACCAATAACTGCGGCGAGACGCGCAAGGCGGCAATCGAAAGCTCTCAATGAGACGCATCCAAAGCATACACAACATTTTCAAAATAAGGTCACATGTCAGGTCTCGGGTCAGGTCAAAGGTCAAAATTGAGATATTTGTGTTTTTTGGGCCATACTTTCCCTCAAAAGCCTTAGATTGCGACTATTATCGCACACAGGGCTCTCAAAGGTATAATATATGTCCCGCATAAGCAAAAGTGAAATTGTAAGTCAAGGTCAGGTCACAAAAGGTCACAGGTCTACGAAAGCCATGCGACACATGTTGTATGGGTTATTTTACATGTATAATTCGATAGTAGCAGTCATTTTCACAATCTGACACCATATAAGGTCAAGGTCAGGTCAAATAAGGTCAAAATTTGAAATTGATAAATATAAATACAAAAGGCATGTGTACAAAGGCATGTGTAATTGACCAGTTTTGTCTCAGAAATACAATGCTGGCATATTTGTTTGCATTTGTTTACTAAAAGCCAAAAAACGCAATTTCAAAATATGACCGTCATGAGTTACTCATACTTAGGAAGCGATAAGTCGGTCAAAAATAAATATATTGCTTTCAAATTTGGTTTGGGTATTGTCCATATGTGTTTTTTTAACATCTTCAGGTTTTTTGAAAATGTTTGAAAATGTAGATTTTGAGGGCATTTGTTTTTTAGTTTTAGTTTTGGGGGTCAAAAACCAAAATGTTCAAGAATCTGAGATAGCCATTTTGTTGCCCTTGCCATTTGCTATCTTTTGGAGTTTTTCGATTGCATTTTGCTTCAAATATAGCATTTGTACGGCCTGCTAAAGTTTAGCTGATTTTTGTGTCAAACTCGTGACTATTGCAACATGAACGAAGTTACTCACCCAAAGTTCTACCTCTTGGATTCTTGATCCATTGCTCTTCCTGATTTCAAAACAGTTTTTGTTTCAGCTCTAACATCGTTAAAAATCAAAACCCTTATTTGTTTTGGCATTGAAAACTGAGTGCCCTTCCCTCTGTTGTATTCTGTTATCCGGGTAGCCCACCCCCCCCCCAACAAAAAAAAACGCGCCGAGTTTCGAGGCTTACCAATTTGTTTGGTAATAGACATGAAGTTGACACTTGGCACGCATACCAAACAATTAAGCAAAACAAGTTTCATATCAATCGGCTATTTAGTTTCGATGTTATAAGACATTATCTAAACCCTTTAAAAAACGTTGTTTTTACGGTTTTTTATATTTACACTCGTGAACGATCGGACCACCTTCAGCCCGGACCACCGCCAACAAACTCGACTTCCACTGTCCGATACTGGCGCGGATGTGGAGTGGAGGTGGAGCTCATCCGCGCCAGTATAGGACAGTGCAAGTCGCGTTTGTTGGCGGTGGTCCGGGCTGAAGGTGGTCCGATCGTTCCCGCGTGGAAATAAAAAAAAACGTCAAAACCCCGTCTTTTTAAAGGGTTTAGATAATGTCTTATATAACATCGAAACTAAATATCCGATTGATATGAAACTTGTTTGTTTAACGCAGAATTAATTGTTTGGTATGCGTGCCAAGTGTCAACGTCATATATATTACCAAAACAAATTGGTAAGCTTCGAAACTCGGCGCGTTTTTGGGGGCTACCCGGATAACAGAATACAACAGAGGGAAGGCCACTCAGTTTTCAATGCCAAAACAAATAAGGGTTTTTATTTTTAACGATGTTATAGCTGAAACAAAGACTGTTTTGAAATCAGGAAGAGCAATGGATCAATAATCCAAGTGGTAGCACTTTGGGTTAGTAACTTCGTCCATTTTGCAACAGTCTAGTGTGTAGTGACGTCACTAAATTCGCTATATTTTGAGAGAAAAAATCGACGAAATTTCTTCATTTTCGCACAGAAGACGTATAATTAATGTAGGAGAAGGTACCTGAAGTTTCACGTCGATAGCGCTATTAGTTTCTGAGCTATTTCGAAAGTTCGTCAGGGGGGGGGGGGGGGGGGGGCGAAAACGCCCCCCCCATCCAATGACGGGTTAAGATATATTTGTGTTCCTATAGTTGCTGTATGGTGGTGGTGGTTACACTGGTGTCACCAGGAATTTGGATAATTTGTAATCTATTTTTGCAGCTTAGTACCTACTTATTTCGCCACAGAAACAGAGGCATCCCTTCATGCTAATAAGAAATGAATTTATTTATAAATAACTACTGCATCATTAAATTTAATTCATTTTGCCCACCAGTATTCGGTGGGACCGACTGATCTGTCCGGCAGTATTTTCTCACAGTGATTGACAGGTCTGGGCAACACCTTTCCTATATATGTGCCACCAACAATGCTGGTGGTCACAGCCAGTTCTGGTGAATAGTCATCGGATGATGAGTCGACATAATTTTAGCAACTCCGACTCCGACTCCGACTCCGGCCTGAACAAAATCGACTTCGACTCTAGTGTCGACTCCAACTCCGACTCCGGCCTATATCCGTTCTCCAACGGCATGCTAAGCAATATCTGCAATGCCATCTATTTTTTTTGTTTGTTTGTATTCTTAACCTTAACATTTCCCACCTTAACATTAGTTTTGAGTTGAGATAGCCATGTTGTTGGATTTTCATTGAAATTAAGTAGGGTAGCAGTTAAAACAACCACATAGGTATAATCAAAAATAAATTTGAGCTTGGTCTTGACAATTGCAACGAATAAACCCCACGTGTATTTGAATAGGGGTCTAAAGCCGATGACGTCACCTCTCTTTACCAAATGGTGATGATAGTCGACTTGTTTTAAGGTTAGACTTGAAGATATTTGCGTGTTTCAAATGGTTTGGTAATTGGCTTGTTTTGATTTCAAAGCGCCAGAATTGTCTCGAAATAATTGTGCCATACTTTGGCAGCGTAAAGGATTTCTGTATAGGTCTCTACAGCTCAATATGACGTCATCAACCCAAATATTAAGACTTAACTTTTATGAAATTGAGCACTGTTTGCGAGAAACAAATGTCATAATGGTGTTCGGCAACAATTACATCATATTTTGCACCACAAGCGGCGTACATTTGACAACTTTTGGGAAGGTGGGAGTGTCCCTTTAACAGTATGGAGAATAATGCTACGCCGCCCGAGCACGGGCGCGGCGTGCCGGCCGCGCGTCCAGCCCAGTCGCGCTCGCCTGCAGGCGGCGGAATAAAATGAAGATGAGAACGTGAGACCGGCACCACTGTATGTATCGTCGAGACGCGTCCGACATCGCGCAACACTACATACCTGGTTCACCACATGACCTTAACCCGCGCACTGCAGGGGGGGGGGGGGGTGATTTCCGTCCCCCCCTCAGGTTTTCAAAGATAGCGAAAGAACGGCGGCGCACAGCGCCGCCGGGTTTTGATACACCTGTTAGGACATCAATTGCGCACACTTTGAGAACAAAAAAAATATGCTCGGGTCATCTCAGGTCAGGTCACCAGACCAGGTCAAGTGACCCCACCACCAAAAATGTTTGCCGTTGTGCCAAAGCCAGAGTTTTTCACCGATCAGGTTGAAACTTACAGGATGTCATGAGGGCATCAGTACTTACAATTCGTATAACTCGGAATTTTGATATCGGTGACCTAAGGTCAGGTCAATTTCGTAACCTCCCCATAATAAGTCAATGGGGAAATATACAAATGCTTCCTATTTCAAGGATATGCATGGTACTAGTCCAATTACTTCTGGATCATGTTATTATAGGATATTCTTGATGATCCAAGTGTAAGTTTTGTTCAGTGACCCCTATTGGGTCATTTGAGGTCATGTGAGGTCACCATCACTTTTTTGTCAATAACTCTCGACATAATGAAGATAGAGAGGTAAAACAGACATCAATGTGTTTGTCTCGTCGAGACACGTCTTCCCATATGCAACATGCCCTACTTGGGTCACCACTTGACCTTGACCCTAGGTGAAATTGTTAAGTTGACTTAACAAGGTCACCATTTATATAATTCAAAGCGCCTTGACAAGATAAACACAATGGCGTAAACAGTTTTCCGTTATCTTTATTAAGTAAAAAGTTAATAGCAAAAAACGATTTAGCAAAAAAACGGCATTTTTTTCTTTTTGACCTCTGGAGCCTCAAATATTGACCTGAGATCAAATCTGAAGACACCTTAGCGATTACAAATTTCACTGGCTGGCGTTTGCTTTTTTCCGTTTGTTTCTAACTATCATCGTTTCTGAGATATATGGGAATTTCTGGAGCGATGTCCTAAAACAGGAAAAAACTGGAAAATTTGACCTCTGATGACCTCTGGTGACCTCAATTTTGACCTGACTTAAAAAAACACTGAAATACTTTCGATAGAACATGTATGAAGCTACCAATTCCCTTTTTCCGCTTCTCGCTACGTTGCGTAGTTTTCGAGATCTCAGGGGGGGGGGGGCGGAAATCAACCCCCCTGCAGTTCGTGTTCGGCGCAAAGCCGAACGCGGGTTAAATTACCTTGACCTGAGGTCAAATTTTGAATTTGACTTAGGTAACCTGGTCACCATGGTATGATTCGAATCTCCTTGACGAAACGAGCACGATGCTATTACAATGGGCGCCGTGTGACCGTAAGAGTCGGTGCGTCCAAAGCCCCAATCATCATCAGATGACGTACACATTATTGCCCTATCTTCATCAGGCGCAAATCTACCGGTAGTTAAGTAAACTTTCCACTCGATTCATTTTCCACTCATTTTCTTTCGAAAGGGATGTAAAGTTAATGTCCCTAGGCCGAGGACTATTCTACCGACCAAAGTAATCGCCAATTGCCAAAAAGTCAGCTCCGACTCCGGGCCGGAGTCGGAGTCGGTAAGATTTTAGCGACTCCGACTCCGACTCCGGCCAAAACTGCCGACTCCGACCGACTCCGACTCCGACTCCGACTCCGACTCCGACTCCGACTCCGACTCCGACTCCGACTCCGACTCCGACTCCGACTCCGACTCCGACTTCGACTGCGACTGCGACTTTGACTGCGACCTTTGACTGCGACTTCGACCTCCGACTTCGACTTCGACTTCGACTCCGACTTCGACTCCGACTCCGACTTCGACTCCGACTTCGACTTCGACTCCGACTTCGACTCCGACTCCGACTCCGACTCCGCAGCCCTGCCCAGGATTCACTCCAGGAGGGGGCAATTTTTGCTCAGGGGGGCATAAAAGTACCTCCGCCAAAAAAAAACTTACCGGATTTGGCCCACTATATTTTTTAAAAGGGCATATTTTCACATTTTTCTCTTATTGAAAAAAAAAAATCATTTCATTTTTTTCGACCAAAGGGGGCACGTACAGACCTTAAGGGGGGGGGGGCAATTGCCCCGTTTGTTCCCCCCCCCCTTGTATACGCCTATGACTATGCAATGTCATGCATTGTACATCTCAACCATCAACACTACAAAATATGGTCTGGTAATTGAGATAGGTCCCTAGTTCAACATCGGAGACGGTTGAAAAGCAGTGCTGCGTGTTGCGTTGTACGCTTTCGGCGTCAAAAATGTCCCCTGGGAGGTCGTTGGATAAAAGTGAAAAGTTGGTGCCGATTTGTGTGTGTGCCAGCCTGTATGAGTTTTCTCAGCACATGTCACTTGCCCGAGCCCAGAGTCCCCAGACAGGAGGCTGTTCTGTGGGTTTTTCTCAGCACATGCCACTTGCCCTGAGCTCAGAGTCCAGACAGGAGGCTGTTCTGTGGGTTTTTCTCAGCACATGCCACTTGCCCGAGCTCAGAGTCCAGACAGGAGGCTGTTCTGTGGGTTTTTCTCAGCACATGCCACTTGCCTGAGCTCAGAGTCCCCAGACAGGAGGCTGTTCTGTGGGTTTTCTCAGCACATGCCACTTGCCCCGAGCTCAGAGTCCAGACAGGAGGCTGTTCTGTGGGTTTTCTCAGCACATGCCACTTGCCTGAGCTCAGAGTCCAGACAGGAGGCTGTTCTGTGGGTTTTTCTCAGCACATGCCACTTGCCCCGAGCTCAGAGTCCAGACAGGAGGCTGTTCTGTGGGTTTTCTCAGCACATGCCACTTGCCCGAGCTCAGAGTCCAGACAGGAGGCTGTTCTGTGGGGTTTTCTCAGCACATGCCACTTGCCCGAGCTCAGAGTCCAGACAGGAGGCTGTTCTGTGGGTTTTCTCAGCACATGCCACTTGCCTGAGCTCAGAGTCCAGACAGGAGGCTGTTCTGTGGGTTTTTCTCAGCACATGCCACTTGCCCCGAGCTCAGAGTCCAGACAGGAGGCTGTTCTTTGGGTTTTCTCAGCACATGCCACTTGCCTGAGCTCAGAGTCCAGACAGGAGGCTGTTCTGTGAGTTTTCTCAGCACATGCCACTTGCCTGAGCCCAGAGTCCAGACAGGAGGGCTGTTCTGTGGGTTTTTCTCAGCACATGCCACTTGCCTGAGCCCAGAGTCCAGACAGGAGGCTGTTCTGTGGGTTCACCACAACACATATAACCTCGTCCTCTGGCAGGGTCTGCACTCGCCGCAGCACCTGGAGAAGTTCGGTCTGATGGAGACGGTGGCGCTGCTGGACGAGCGGCTGGACCTGGAGGCGCAGCTGTGGTCCCGCCTGCTGGACCCCATGCTGGTAACCCGCTACATTGATACCCATCAGCACGAGGATGTCCGACAGGTCAGTTCAGCAGCAGAGGTCAGGGATGACAGGTCAGTTCAGCAGCAGAGGTCAGGGGGTGACAGGTCAGTTCAGCGGCAGAGGTCGGGGGGGGGGGGGGGGGGGGGGGGGGTGACAGGGTCAGTTCAGCAGCATAGGTCAGGGGTCACAGGCCAGTTCAGCAG
>JAXIVJ010000601.1:0-205667 GCA_036785665.1 Chirona hameri
AGAGAGCGAGAGCGAGAGAGCGAGAGGAGAGCGAGAGAGCGGAGGATGAGGGCGAGAGAGCGAGAGAGCGAGAGAGCGAGAGTGAGAGCGAGAGAGCGAGAGAGCGAGAGAGCGAGAGAGCGAGAGAGCGAGAGAGCGGAGAGCGAGCGACGAGAGCGAGAGAGCGAGAAGAGCGAGAGAGCGAGAGAGCGAGAGAGCGATGAGAGCGAGAGAGCGAGAGAGAGCGAGAGCGAGAGCGAGAGAGCGAAGAGAGCGAGAGAGCGAGAGAGCGAGAGAGCGATAGAGAGCGAGAGAGCGAGAGAGCGAGAGAGCGAGAGAGGAGAGAGCGAGAGAGCGAGAGAGCAGCGAGGAGAGCGAGAGAGCGAGAGACGATAGCGAGAGAGCGAGAGAGCGAGAGAGCGAAGAGAGCGAGAGAGCGAGAGAGCGAGAGAGCGAGAGAGCGAGAGAGCGAGACGAGAGCGAGAGAGCGAGAGAGCGAGAGAGCGAGAGAGCGAGAGAGCGAGAGAGCGATGAGAGCGAGAGAGCGAGAGAGCGAGAGAGCGAGAGAGCGAGAGAGCGAGAGAGCGAGAGAGCGAGAGAGCGAGAGAGCGAGAGAGCGAGAGAGAGCGAGAGAGCGATGAGAGCGAGAGAGCGAGAGAGCGAGAGAGCGAGAGAGCGAGAGAGCGAGAGAGCGAGAGAGCGAGAGAGCGAGAGAGCGAGAGAGCGAGAGAGCGAGAGAGCGAGAGAGCGAGAGAGCGAGAGAGCGAGAGAGCGAGAGAGCGAGAGAGCGAGAGAGCGAGAGAGCGAGAGAGCGAGAGAGCGAGAGAGCGAGAGAGCGAGAGAGCGAGAGAGCGAGAGAGCGAGAGAGCGAGAGAGCGAGAGAGCGAGAGAGAGCGAGAGAGCGAGAGAGCGAGAGAGCGAGAGATGCGAGAGAGCGAGAGAGCGACGAGAGAGCGAGAGAGCGAGAGAGCGAGAGAGCGAGAGAGCGAGAGAGCGAGAGAGCGTGAGAGAGCGAGAGAGCGAAGAGAGCGAGAGAGCGAGAGAGCGAGAGAGCGAGAGAGCGAAGGAGAGCGAGAGAGCGAGAGAGCGAGAGAGCGAGAGAGCGAGAGAGCGAGAGAGCGAGAGAGCGAGAGAGCGAGAGAGCGAGAGAGCGAGTAGAGAGCGAGAGAGCGATGAGAGCGAGAGAGCGAGAGAGCGAGGAGGAGAGAGCGAGAGAGCGAGAGAGCGAGAGAGCGAGAGAGCGATGAGAGCGAGAGAGCGAGAGAGCGAGAGAGCGAGAGAGCGAGAGAGGAGAGCGAGAGAGCGAGAGAGCGAGAGAGCGAGAGAGCGAGAGAGAGAGAGCGAGAGCGAGAGAGCAGAGCGAGAGAGCGAGAGAGCGAGAGAGCGAGAGAGCGAGAGAGCGAGAGAGCGAGAGAGCGAGAGAGCGAGAGAGCGAGAGAGCGAGAGAGACGAGAGAGCGAGAGAGCGAGAGAGCGAGAGAGCGAGAGAGCGAGAGAGCGAGAGAGCGAGAGAGCGAGAGCGGAGAGAGCGAGAGAGCGAGAGAGCGAGAGAGCGAGAGAGCGAGAGAGCGAGAGAGCGAGAGAGCGAGAGAGCGAGAGAGCGAGAGAGCGAGAGAGCGAGAGAGCGAGAGAGCGAGAGAGCGGAGAGAGCGAGAGAGCGAGAGAGCGAGAGAGCGAGAGAGCGAGGAGAGCGAGAGAGCGAGAGAGCGAGAGACGAGCGAGAGAGCGAGAGCAGAGAGCGAGAGAGCGAGAGAGCGAGAGAGCGAGAGAGCGAGAGAGCGAGAGAGCGAGAGAGCGAGAGAGCGAGAGAGCGAGAGAGCGAGACGGAGCGAGAGAGCGAGAGAGCGAGGAGAGCGAGAGAGCGAGAGAGCGAGAGAGCGAGAGAGCGAGAGCGAGAGAGCGAGAGAGCGAGAGAGCGAGAGAGCGAGAGAGCTGAGAGAGCGAGAGAGCGAGAGAGCGAGAGAGCGAGAGAGCGAGAGAGCGAGAGAGCGAGAGAGCGAGAGAGCGAGAGGATGAGCGAGAGAGCGAGAGAGCGAGAGAGCGAGAGAGCGAGAGAGCGAGAGAGCGAGAGAGCGAGAGAGCGAGAGAGCGAGAGAGCGAGAGAGCGAGAGAGCGAGAGAGCGAGAGAGCGAGAGAGCGAGAGAGCGAGAGAGCGAGAGAGCGAGAGAGCGAGAGAGCGAGAGAGCGAGAGAGCGAGAGAGCGAGAGAGCGAGAGAGCGAGGAGAGCGAGAGAGCGAGAGAGCGAGGAGAGCGAGAGAGCGAGAGAGCGAGAGAGCGAGAGCGAGAGAGCGAGGAGAGCGAGAGAGCGAGAGAGCGGAGCAGAGAGCGAGAGGAGCGAGAGAGCGAGAGCGAGAGAGCGAGAGAGGCGAGAGAGCGAGGAGCGAGAGCGAGAGAGAGCGAGAGAGCGAGAGAGCGAGAGAGCGAGAGGAGAGCGAGAGAGCGAGAGAGCGAGAGAGCGAGGAGAGCGAGAGGAGCGGAGGAGAGAGCGAGAGAGCGAGAGAGCGAGAGCGAGAGCGAGACTAGAGAGCGGAGAGCGAGACGAGCGAGAGAGCGAGAGAGCGAGAGAGCGAGAGCGAGAGCGAGAGCGGAGAGCGAGAGCGAGAGGCGAGAGCGAGAGGCGAGAGCGAGAGCGAGAGCGAGAGCGACGAGCGAGAGCGAGACGAGGCGAGAGGAGCGAGAGCGAGGAGCGAGGCGAGAGCGAGAGCGAGAGCGAGAGCGAGAGCGAGAGCGAGGAGCGAGAGCGAGAGCGAGAGGCGAGAGCGAGAGCGAGAGCGAGAGCGGAGAGCGAGAGCGAGAGCGAGAGCGAGATGCGAGAGCGAGAGCGAGCGAGAGCGAGAGCGAGAGCGAGGGGAGAGCGAGAGCGAGAGCGAGAGCGAGAGCGAGAGCGAGAGCGAGAGCGAGAGCGAGAGCGAGAGCGAGAGCGAGAGCGAGAGCGAGAGCGAGAGCGAGAGCGAGAGCGAGAGCGAGAGGCGAGAGCGAGAGCGAGAGCGAGAGCGAGAGCGAGAGCGAGAGCGAGAGCGAGAGCGAGAGCGAGAGCGAGAGCGAGAGCGAGACTCTTCTGTGGCCGCACATGCACTCCGGCGATGTAGCCTGGCCGATATAAAACCTATAGGCGTTGAGGGAGGAAGTCTTGAGTCTGATTCTCGCGTTGCAGTGTTGCCTCTTTTAGAACCATATGAGTTGAGGGGCTTTGTTTTACGGGACCCATTAAACGCATAATATTATTTGTGAAATTCCTATGACTGTCGGGAAGGCGGTATTCTGATGACAATTCATTCCAGGTTTGTGTGGTGCTGGGTATAAATGAGTGGGAGCAGGCGGCGGTACGTGAGATGGGTTGTGTGATCTTATGATCGTTTGTATTTCGTAGTGGCCTACGTGCGACAGAGTTTCTCTATCATTTGGGACTATGGCTTTTATGAATTCGGGAATTGTAGGGTTCATTATACTAACTTGTGCAAAAGCAGGAGCCGATGCGTTCGGCGTCGGTCGGCCACACTACTCCACCCCAGCTCCTTCTAAGGACCATCGACTAGTGTGCGGCGGAACGTGCCGGTGATAAGTCTGGCAGCCCAAGTCTGGCAGCCCAGTTTTTGGGCCTTTCTAATCGTTTGCTGTCAAACGTGGGCAAGTTTCCGTCATATACAGCGCTGCAATATTCGAGGTGGGGTTGTACGTACACGGTGTATATTTGAAGCAACACGTTTCTCGGGATGTACGGCGCGATTTGATAAAGTGGGCTCAGCGCTCGGTTGAATTTCATCAGTGTTTCGTTCACGTGATGCTTGAATTTTAGATCGGACGAGAGTGTTAGGCCCTAGGTGCCTGTGTTCATTGGTGGGGGAAAATCTGCTGGCCTCGGTAGCGGTGGCCCTCGAGCCATCCCCCGGAAGTCGTGGCCGCGCTTCATGGCTTGGGCCCACCTCGCAACTTCGCCCTGCGGGGAAGGGCCCTGTAAGTCAATGGACGGTTGCCCGGTCGGCGTTCCATTTTGACCCACTTTACCCCTTCTCCTTCATCCCAAGGCTGCGCAATGGTCCGAGCGGACCGAAGCGGCCTTATCCTAACCAAACCCAGGCCGTTGTCATCCCAATGCCTATAAGCTGTTCAATAAATGCCCCGGTGACTTCACCGGGGCATTACTTTTTGGATCCCTGTGAGTTTCCTTGTCATGAATATTTTTTATTTTTTTTTATTTTTTTTTCTATGCCGCCACCATTAAAAGGTGACCAGGAGTGCCCCCGCCCTCGATCCCATCGACGCACATCACCTTACTTTAACACCAGAGAACAAAAGAGAAAATGTCGCGGCACTCCCAGCTAGGAAATGGAAGGAAGAAATAAAAAAAGCAAATGAAGAGAGGAAGGCTAAGTGGTCAGTGGTAATGTGGTTAAAAATGAGAAGGCAGAAAGTAGTCGTTGCTGAAATCAACAAGTGACTGCCCCCCAACTACGCCCCTGGGAATCATACATTCTGACATTCGCACATACGTAACCGAGTTAGTAAGGATTGTAAGTGTGTGCCCCACTGCCTGCTGGCCCCATCACGTTGCCATCAAGAAAGGTTTGCCAGACAGTGAGGCAGGATACAATTTCATTCATACAAAGGTTGGGGAAGGCAGATCTTGGTCTAGGCAAGCAGAAGGTCTATGCTGGAACCCGGTGAGCCCCCCAGCTAAGCAAAGCTTGTTGCTGTTCGATCTCACCCAGGTTCCAGCGTCGGTTAGTCGGGGTGGCTTTCGCGCATGCTATAATTAATTGATCTATAAGTTGAAACATGATCTAATTAATTCATATTTCAAGAAAGCAGAAAAGAAATAGAGGTACTATATTGCTCAACACCAATATAAATCTCTATCTCTGATTTACTATGTTTTATTTCAAATTATGCACGTTTATGCATGCTTATGTTGTTTGTTTATATACTGTTACTTAGTTCTGCAAATTTGTATTATTGTTTATTTATAATGTTACATACATTACAAATTGCATAACTTCATTCTTCTGCAACTTAGAAGTTAGAAGATGACTTTACAAATAGTTAACATTTAGCACTGCTATGGCTATTATTGTATTTAGGCTCATTTACATAAATGAGCAAACTACAAGGAATTTTTTTCTAGGCTTGTGAGGCAAGCAGGGAAGGGTTATTCATATTCACTGATCATGTGATTTTTAGTGATTTCTTTTATTTGTTTTTTAGTAGATGGTATTGAGTTTATGTGGGGGAATCTGGGGGCAACAATTGAATTCCATAAACGTGGTCCTATCCATGCTATGGTACGTGTCCGGTATAATTTTCGAGTGAATATTTCTTCAAAATGTCGTGCTACTCTTGAAGCTCTGTGATTGGTCTGAGTGAATTCGAAAAGTGAGGCTATGACTGGTGGGGCACTTCCAGATGCAACATTATAAAGCACGACTATAGCTTGCTGTCTGGCAATGTCCTTTACTTTAAGAATTTTGAGCTTTACATATATTGGGTTTGTGTGGGCTAGTCTTGCTTGATTATCAACAATCCTGACTATCTTTTTCTGTAGGATAAGCAATTTGTTAAGAAGTGATTTCGGTGCATTTCCCCATAACAGACAGCAGTAATTAAGATAAGGCAGAACTAATGCATTATACAACAGAAATCGGTGTTTCTGACCCAGGAAATATCTAGAGCGACTTATAATCCCTATATTACGACTTATTATACTTGAAATATGCATAATGTGACTCTCCCACTTGAGTTCTTCGTCTATATATACACCAAGATACCTCACAGTTTCTGTATGTCCTATATTTATACCATTTAATATTACATTGATGTCAACATTTATTTTAGATTTATTGTATATTTGATAGAATGTTTTATTGTTGTTTAAGGACAGCTTGTTTGCTTGCAGCCATTTGTATACCTTTGGTAGTTCTGTATCTAAGTTATTTTGCAATTCAGAATTGGAATCAGCCTCAAATAAAAGGGCTGTATCATCAGCATAAAGTAATGATGTAAACTTTGACGAAATCCTGGGAAAATCATTTATGTATAAGATGAACAGAAGTGGGCCCAGAATAGAGCCCTGGGGGACCCCAATACTTACTTGCCTCAGGCTTGACTGGACTTTTGTATACTCTACACATTGATATCTATTTGATAAGTATGAGTCTATGATTGTCAGGAATGTATCTGTGATACCATATGAGTGAAGTTTAAGCAATAATATTCTGTGATCAACAGTATCAAATGCCTTTTTTAAGTCCAGGTAGATACCAGAGTTCATTTTGTTTGATTCAAACCCCCTGATTACTTTATCTTGCAATATGAGCAAGGGCATGTATGTTGAGTATCCCTTCCTAAATCCAAATTGGTTGGGACAAATTATGCTATTGTTGGAGACATGTTCCATGACGCGGACATGGATCACTTTCTCTAGAATTTTTGATATATATGGAAGGATACTGATTGGTCTATAATTGTTCATTTGTGTTCTATCACCTGATTTATAAATAGGTTTTATGACAGCAATTTTGAGTCTGCTTGGAAATTTCCCCTGGTCAAGACATATATTTATAAAGTGGACAAGCTTGTCTATGATTGCCATACATGTTAACTTAAAGATTCTTGCATTAATTTTATCCACTCCATGTCCCACATTTTTCATGTTCTTAATTATAGATATAAGTTCATCATTATTAGTATGTTGCAAATGATTTGTTGTGTCTTTGCAAGGGTCTCCAAGGAACTCAAGAGCCTCCTCAGGACACCCTTTCATGTTTTGTTGCAGGGTTTTCCCAACTGAGCTGAAGAAGGCATTAAATTCCTCTGCAATTTCTAAATTATCCTCAACATGTTTGTCTTCATTGTTTTTAAAGTAATTTGGAAATGTATTCTGATATGATTTTCCAGTAGTATGAGTGATGAGAATTTTCCACATTTTTTTGGCATCATCCTTATTCTCCTCAAGCTCATCCTGTATATATTTGCACTTAGCACCCCGGATCAAGGTGTTTAGGATATTTCTGTATTTAACATATTTGTTTATATTTTCTTGTGTGGGGTTCTTCTGTTTTACATTAAAGAGTTTGCATCTGTTGTCTATAGATGCCAGGATAGATGGTGATATCCAGGGTTTTATTGGAGTATTTTTACGATTTGGGCTATATTTGAAGCTGAATTTATCTATACCACTTGTATATGCATTGATGATGATTTCACCAGCAGTTTCAGGATCAGTGATGGCTTCAAAGCTTTCCAATGATTTCTTTATATGTTCAGTTAAATTTGGTATTTTGTGATAATCAAATTGACATTGAATTTCCCTCTTGTTTCCTTTTGGACTGACTGCAAAGTCTAGTGTAGTAAATATTGGGAAATGGTCACCTGTATCATCAAGTATTATTCCAGATTTGTTAACAAGGGTTAAGTTATTGCAAAAGATGTTATCAATGAGTGAGTAACAAGTGTTCTGTATCCTTGTGGATTTAGAAACTAATGGAAGAAAACTTGATGATGCTAATAAATTGAAAAAAATCCAATGCTGCACCCCCTTTGGAAATACTCAAGAGATCAAGATTGAAATCTCCACAGATGAAGGCAATTTTATTCCTTATTTGAATAATATCTATGGCATTCCCTAGTTCTTCAATGAAACTGTTATTACTAAGGTTAGGGGGTTTATATATTTGGCACACTAGGATAGATAAATTGTTTCTTAACTGACATTCAATAAGTAGTGATTCTGTACACCTGAACACTTTGGGCAATTGTTGTGTTTCTCTGACAACATCATTATTCACATAAATTGCAACCCCACCCCCAGTACCATCGGTTCTGCTATCAAAATAGCAAGAGTAACCATTTATGTGTCTTTTCTTTTCCATTTCTTTGCATAGCCATGTCTCTGAGACACATATTATTGACCATCTAACTTTAGTTCTAAACAAAAGCACTTCAAATTCAGCAAATTTATCATCTGAAAGCAAGGACCTGGCATTTATATGGATGATGGTAAACTTGCCAGGGTATGAAGCAGCTGAGGTATCTGATACAGTACCAGGGACAGGGAGGCAATAGTATTTACAGTTAGTTCGAATATTCTCAAATGAATTATATGTATGGGTATGACTTACATCAGTGGGACCTATGACTGAAAAAGGGCAAAATATATGTTGGTCAAGGGATGGTGGATGATATATACTTTCTGAAAGAATCATACTCACACCAATTGAAAGTGACGCAGTGTACGCTAGTCGATGGGGAAGCCCAGGAAATGAAACACTTCAATATGGAAGCATTTAATAGAGTTGGTAGCATGTTAGAGCAGCAATGTATGGCACGTGATATATAGACTCTGTATATATTTTTCCAATATTCTGTTATAGAAAACGGAAATATCATAAGTATCATCTAATAGTTATATTTATAGGGTATGTGTAAACTGAAAACTGTATACTATATTTCAAATAATAGCAGATCTCTGTGAAAGGTACACAATGTCACGTGGATACTGTGTATTGTATCAGTGTTGTGATTGTAATTTATGCGGCTTAACTGTAACCTCGTTTGATGAATGGGTGGGTATCTATTGCCTTGAATGGGTGAATGAGATGGTGGGCAGAGTATTCTAAGTACCGTGGGCAGAGTGAGGAGGCTGCTAGTAATGGTGAGAGGGGGTAGTAATTGTTGTTACCTACATTATGCTTGTGGTCATGCCTGGACTAATGTGTGGCGCCCATGAACATTATTGCATATCAGCGTATGAAGCCTCATGCCTGTGAAATGTGGGCTGTAGCACTCATTCAAATCGTGATTGGATGCATCCCGTGGAACAATGTTTTTCATTTGTATCTTGTGTTTTGCAAATACCATATCAATATTACTCTATACTATGTATGATCCATCACAGCATCATATAGTAGCTGTGACAGGAGCGCGTCCAGGAGCTACTCGTTAATCTGCTTGCAGTATGTTCATGCTGAATGTGATAGCAGTTAATAAGTTTTAAATGCAATAGTGAGCCCTCCAGTCTCCTTGGTTAAAACGGTTGAAACAGCCCTTCTGCCAGGCTCAAGTGCTTATTTCAGCAGCCCACACATTCATCCATTCACACAATCATTCTACATGGATCTGCACAGCTCCAATAGCACAATGGCAGAGCTGGCTGATGCACGCCTGGAAGGCTCATTTTGATCAATGTGATCATTTACATGTCAAAAATAACAGTTAAGGAGAGCTCCAGTAAAGGGACCCGCATCACTGTCTATGTACAGCTCAAGTTCAAGTGCACTACACTTGAATGCTGCAGCACTCGGCAGTGCTAATGGCGACTCATGTCTCATAGATACTTGAAAGATATGTACTTGTATGATATATTTATAAATTATAATTGTGTACTTGATGCAACTGATGAATATGCAACTTGATACTGTCTAACATACATTATTGATGATGTACTTTACATGTGTCACTTGCGAAGTAGTGTTTCATATATTTAGCTTGCTATCCCGGATATAAGTATGCCCTCGGTGACGTCATGGCAGATACCTGCGCAGCAGGGACGGTTCTACCTTATATGTATGGTCTTGAACCAGGGGTGTAGCTTCCTATTCAGTTGAGGGGGCTTCAGCCCCCCCCCCAACTTGGCTTCAGCCCCCCCCCAACTTGGACGAGAAAGTGGGTCAAATCCGTGTAGAAATCTGTATTTTTGTGGATTTTGATGGTACTTTAAGCAATTTTTCCCAGCTCAGTCCCCCCCAAAAAAAAACTTTCTGGAGAAGCTACGCCCCTGCCTTGAACCAAACCAAACCAAACAAAATGATGGTAGGTAGGCTGTACCGCCGTTCAGTATTGCGCTGCGGCACAGCATGCAATTACCGAAATGCCGGCGTTCAACGGCTCGCCCAGTGATTGCAATATAAGTACATTCCAACGTAACATTTATGAGTTGTTTGCCGACAGAGTCGACCGACCGGCTATTTATAGGTACGAATTACAATCTGTCGACCGGCCTCAGTCACGAACAGCGATAAGATATATCCGGCGCTGCTTGAATCGAAAATATGGTTTCATGATGAGTTTTTTAGACAATCTACGCGAAATTATGCGCACAACACAAGCATAAACTGAAAATGTAATAGGAGTTTCTGTACTGATGCTTATATAGCTATTGCGAAACGAAAACTCATCACCAACCAACCCGTATTGTCGTCGTTTTGACCGGTGCGACTTGCTTTCCCACGTGTTATCAGATCTAAGATAGTGACCAAGGTTTCATTTTTATATGATATCGTAAAATGCATAATCTTTGAGACGTAAGTATGTATTCTTATTTTAGCTTACATACTTGCGCCTGCTTAGTACTGCTGAGTTGGTGTAATATCAAAGGAAATATTTCACCTTCAACATTAGTTTTAAACTGAGATAGCAGTTTTGTAGCCCGTGTTGGGAAACCCCTATCTGCAAGTTTTCTTGACTGAAAAGACTCCCCAGCCGAATATATTTTATTTTTTTGGCGAAGGAATGTAGTGCTGGCGAAAGAATGTGGTGCTGGATCTAGCCCGGGCAGAGGCTATACCATCAGCCAATCAGCTTGCAGCTGGTGCTAGCAAGCGAACCGCCGGCCGCCGGTTGGCACATCTCTAATGCAAGTTTATCCTTACGCGACTACTTTCGCGACTACTTTCGAATCTGATTGGCTGAGCCATTTTTTTAATTCGCATGACGTCAGGACTCAGACTCAGAGAGTATGCATATAGTTTTGATAAACAATAATAATTTACGGCCTTCTGTCCTGAATCGGCGCGATATAAGGCAATTTTTGACAATATAAAAATAAATTGTATTCAAAAATATAATCAAATCGTGCTTGGGAAAAATTTCCAAGGTGAACTAGTTTCTTTAACTTCTTCCGCCGACTAACCGACTGGTGACTGGAACAAACACTGCATATCTGCATAATAACTCAGAGGACGCCTTTCCAGGGTTCTGGCACGAGCACAACCGACCGGGCAGAAACGCAACAATGGATGTGGTCTTCGAGAACGTCACAGACGACTACCACTGCTACTTCCAAGAGTACAAGTAAGACTAAATGTCCAGTGACGGACTGCTTAAAATCAAGCGCAACCCTTGCAATGCAATATGCATATGTAAATATCGCATCTTCTTTTCATGAAGCAGCAAATAACATCTCACTCTGATCAAAGCTCGGTATTTCGCTGGATATGGGTATAATTCCTATAACATATTTTGCCTTGCTATTTGCTTTTGTGTTATTGAACCTAAATTGTTGTATCAAACCTATTAGGTATATATGCCACTATTTGCTGATATCTGCAGAAAGACAGAGTCGGAGTCGAGTTGCTTCCCGTATGACATCTGGAGCATCATGCACGCCACTACCCACACGCTGGCAAAGACACGGGGAGCCAAGACGCTGGTGCCGAGGAATCCATACATCAACGACACCGTCGCAGGTAACCAGCACGCTTCTGTCTGCAACATCGTCCCGAAGCGCTGCAGGTACCGGATATCAGTATCTTGATATCTGCATCATTTTGTTTTTTTTTGCATATTTTTTTTTATTCTTCACCGGTGTATTTCTTGGTGTTTATGATATGCGTTCTGCCGCGTGAAGCCAATAAATGGGCCAATGCATTACTGCCCATATTGGACAAAGTGGGAAGACAGATCCCTTTTAATCCTTCCACCCCACGGGAGCCACCCCACGGGAGCGGCGACCGCCGTCATGGCTTGGGCCCTCCTCGCAGCTTCGCCCTGCAGGGAAGGGACCTGAAAGTCCATGGACGGTTGCCCGGTCGGCGTTCCATTTTGGCCCACTACATATTTCCCTTCTCCTTCATCTCATGGCTGCGCAATGGCCCGAACGGGTCGAAGCGGCCTTATCCTAACCAAACCAAACCAAACCAAAGCGGGAAGGCAGGGTGGACTAGCTGTGCCCAGTGTCCACTGTCGTAGCATCTGACCGAGTCCACAGTCGTAACATCTGACCGAGTCCACAGTCGTAACATCTGACCGAGTCCACAGTCGTAACATCTGACCGAGTCCACAGTCGTAACATCTGACCGAGTCCACTGTCGTAACATCTGACCGAGTCCACAGTCGTAACATCTGACCGAGTCCACAGTCGTAACATCTGACCGAGTCCACAGTCGTAACATCTGACCGAGTCCACAGTCGTAACATCTGACCGAGTCTACTGTCGTAACATCTGACCGAGTCCACTGTCGTAACATCTGACCGAGTCCACAGTCGTAACATCTGACCGAGTCCACAGTCGTAACATCTGACCGAGTCCACAGTCGTAACATCTGACCGAGTCCACTGTCGTAACATCTGACCGAGTCCACTGTCGTAACATCTGACCGAGTCCACTGCCGTAACATCTGACCGAGTCCACAGTCGTAACATCTGACCGAGTCCACTGTCGTAACATCTGACCGAGTCCACAGTCGTAACATCTGACCGAGTCCACTGTCGTAACATCTGACCGAGTCCACTGTCGTAACATCTGACCGAGTCCACAGTCGTAACATCTGACCGAGTCCACAGTCGTAACATCTGACCGAGTCCACTGTCGTAACATCTGACCGAGTCCACAGTCGTAACATCTGACCGAGTCCACAGTCGTAACATCTGACCGAGTCCACTGTCGTAACATCTGACCGAGTCCACAGTCGTAACATCTGACCGAGTCCACTGTCGTAACATCTGACCGAGTCCACTGTCGTAACATCTGACCGAGTCCACAGTCGTAACATCTGACCGAGTCCACAGTCGTAACATCTGACCGAGTCCACAGTCGTAACATCTGACCGGGTCCACAGTCGTAACATCTGACCGAGTCCACAGTCGTAACATCTGACCGATACCGTCCATTTCAGGTTGGATTGGCACCGGAAACTCTCTGTCGGACCTGGACATCCACAGAATCCGCTCCTACTACAAGTGCTTCCCTCCTGGGCCGACTCCGTCCCCCACAATCGAGCCGACCACTGAACCGACCACAACTCCGGAGCCGACAACAACCACAGAGCCAACAACGACCCCAGAACCAACAACCACCACGGAACCAACAACGACCCCAGAACCAACAACCACCACGGAACCGACCACAACTCCGGAGCCGACAACAACCACGGAGCCAACAACGACCCCAGAACCAACAACCACCACGGAACCAACAACAACTCCTGAACCAACAACGACCACGGAACCAACAACGACAACAGAGCCTACAACAACCACGGAACCAACAACGACCACAGAACCTACAACAACCACAGAACCAACAACAACTCCTGAACCAACAACGACCACGGCACCAACAACGACAACAGAGCCGACAACAACAACGGAACCAACAACCACGGAACCGACCAGTACTGCCGTACCCACAACGCCTCCTCCTTCGGACTTGTGCATCGGTGCAAGCGGTAAGTGCTTTTGAAAACGTCATTACAAATTGTACAGCATAATATTGCAAACATGGGCGTAGCCAATGAGGGCACCAAGGGAGCCATGTGGGTCCCTCCTGCAACGGCAGGGGCCCCTTTCTAGAGGATGAAGACCAAGTCACTGGTACTATGTCACTGGGCCAGATAATGCGCTGTGCCGGTCTAAGAGGGCCCTTGATTGTTCTGAAAGGGCTTTAACGGTCTGATAGGGCTTTAAAGCCCTTACAACGATACAAATGGGCCGTCAGCGTTTTCAGAGGATCATCGGTCAACCTGAGAGGGCCCGTGGCCGGTCTGAGGGCCATTGCTAGGTTCAAGAGGGCCCCAGGTCGGCCTGAGAGGCCCTCGGTCGGCCAGAGAAGGCCCTCAGTCGGCCTGTTCGTCATCATAGGGCCCTCTGTCGGGCTAAGGGACCCCTCAGTCGGCCCGAGGGGCCTTCGATCGACCTGTGGGAGCCCTCGTTGCGTCTGAGAGGTCCTCTGTCGGCCTGAGGGTGCCTCGGTCGGTCCTCGGTCGTCCTGAGGGAGCCCTCAATCGGCCTGTGGTGCTTTTGGTCGACATGAGGGGGCCCTCACCGGGCCTTAGATAACCCTCAGCCCGCCTGAGGGGGCCTTCAATCGACCTGAGGTAGCCTTCGGTGGGACTGGGGGGCTTCGGACTCGCTGTGGGGGCCCTCGGTCGGTCTTAGATGGCTTTCGGCCGGTCAGAGGGTGCCTTCGGTCGGAGTAAGGCCCTCAGTCAGCCTGATGGGGCCTTCGATCGACCTGGAGGTGTCCTCGGTCAGTCTGATGGGGCCTTCGATCGACCTGAAGGTGTCCTCGGTCAGCCTGATGGGGCCTTCAATCAGCCTGAGGGTGTCCTCGGTCGGTCTTAGGGGCCCTCAGCTGGACTGAGGGGCCCTCGTTCGGCCTGAGGAGGTGTCGGTCGGCCTGAGGTGCCTGAGTTCGGTGCGAGAGAGCCGTCTTCTGTTTTGAGAACGTAAATTTCCAGCCCTGAGAGGGCCCTGGGATGGTCTGAGAACGTATTTACAAGGTCTGATAGGCCCTATGCCAGTCTGCGGTGGCCCAGTGCCAGGGCCTTTGCCATGCCTGAAACGGCCCCAGGCTGGTCTGAGAGCGCTGTTGTCTAAGTTCGAGAAGGTCCTGTGCTGGTCTGTCTGAATTGACTATGTCGGCACGCGAGGGCTTTATTTGGCAAGAACGACCAGCGTCTTCGGAGGACCATCGGTCGACTTGAGAAGGTCGGCGACCGGTCTGAGGGGAACCCTACTGTGCTTAACCCTATTCCCTGCGGGGCAGATTCTTCCCCCCCGGTATTTTTTTCACTTGCAGCTTCTAAACCGTTAACCCTCGCCCTACGGGAGCTTTTTTCACCTTCGCCCTACGGGAGGGGGGGACCTGACAGGCCCCCCCTGTTAACTTCCAAACCAAGCAACTTAGAGCAATGCGGTAAGAACCAGCATGTTGCCTGTCATGAGAGAAATCTAACAGTATGCGATTTTTAGGTTTCAGGTCAACGGGTGACCTTCCAGGTCAAGTGAATGACCTCGGATTTACCACGTCCAGAACAGCGATTTTGCTCTTCAGAAAACCTCAAAATTAGAAATTGATAAATGTAAATAAAAAGGCATGTTCCTAGACTAGTTTTGGCTCAGAAATACAAAAAAGGTAATTATTTGTTCGTATCTTGTCCAAAAATGTCAAAAAAAGTTATCAAAAAAATGACGTCATCAGTTCCTTACACATAGGAAGCCATCACTCAGTCAAAAATGAAGATATTGCTTTGAAATTTGGTATGGGTATTCCCCATACTCAGTTCTCTCACATGTATTCATGTTTTTCTAATATCTTTGAAAATTTTGATTTTGTGGGGATTTTTCCAAAAAAAAATCCGTTTTTTATTTTATTTTAGGGGTCAAAAACCCAAAATTTTGCAAGTCAAAGATTGCCATTTTAAAGAGAATGCCATTTTACATCTTTGGTGAATTGCGTTTGCAGTTTGCTTTAAAACTCTGTTTTCTAAGATTTTTCCAATATTTCGCATTTTTTTACCAACATGACGTCATCAAAACATTATTATCTCCCAAACTTCTTGACCAATTTCAATTACATTTTTACAGCCTACGTATAATTGTTGTAAACTCAGCTACCAAAAATGTCAGCAAGGTGCACCCCATGTGATGTGTCAAAAGTATTCAAAAAAACCTCAAGGGGGGGGGGGGGGGCTGTCAGGCCCCCCCGTAGGGCGAGGGTTAAGACTAGCGTCCTGAAACTTTGTGACTTTCCCCAAAATTGAATAGCGCGTGTTGTGTCAAAATTTTGAAAAAATCGGTTTAGCAGAGGCGGTTCCAGGCTCCTGTTTTGGGGAGGGTGTTACGAATGCAGTTTTGCGGCGCACACTTCCTTCGTGGTTTGCAATGCAATAAATGCGTCAGAAACAATTTCAATGCAATACGCATCATATATACTGGGATTGTACATATTTTTGGGGCAGAGGCGCACTCAGAAGAAAAAAAATGGGAGGCGATACCCACCCTCAAATTAGGTCCAACTTCAAATTAGTAAGATGATAAAAGCGTTACGCGCATGGTGCCCCCCATGTTTTTTTCCTGGATCCGCTTATGCGCAATATATCAAATTTAACAAATTACAGCATATAATGCCCACATGTGACGTTCATGTCGTCCCAAACAATCGCGAACAGCACATATTTTTTCAGAAAATCCCCCCATTTTACATTCCCTGAATACGCCTATGATTTTATTTTGTTTTTTGTCTTTTAATATAATAAATCCCAGTACATTTGAAGCTCAAAAACGTTTGAGGCATACAAATCGGTCTGGCCACATAGCCGCAATAACCCTTCAAAAAACACCCAAAAGTTTCGGATTTTTTGCCCCCTGGCCCCCCATTAAAAAAAAATTGGGGTCCAAAAAGAGAGATCTTGTCATGACGAATCGAATGGCGTTTTCCCCATCTATATCAACTGAGCGGTTCTCGAGATCTCTGGGGGGGGGGGGCAGAATCTGCCCCCCCCCCGCAGGTTAACGTAATTCCGGCCGCCCGCCGGGAATAGGGTTAAGGCCCTCTATCGACCTGATATGGCCATCGAGATAGGGCCTATCGAGACCTGATAGGCCGGTCTAGGAGGGTCCTTGCCAAGCCTGATAAGGCTCTATGCCCTTCCCAGAGGGTCCTAGAGTGGTCTGAGATGGCCATTATCAGATCTGAGATTTGTCTGTCAGTCAGATGATAAACAGGGTCCATATCTAACGTTTGCGACCGTGACTTGAACCGTCAACTTTGACCTTGGTGGTCAAATTCGAGGTCAAACGACGGGGTACTGCATAACGTCCCGAATGTATTGCCGGATTCTTTCCAAAGTGGTCGCAGATGATATATATGGACCCTGTCTATCATCTGAGACCACTTTGGAAAGGAGCCGGCAATAAATTCGGGACGTTATGCGGTACCCCGTCGTTTGACCTCGAATTTGACCTCCAAGGTCAAAGTTCATGGATCAGATCAGGGTGACGGACGTTAGATCTCGACCCTGCCTATCATATGGGACCACTTTGGAAAGGATCCGGGAATAAATTCGGGACGTTATGCGGTATCCCGTCGTTTGGCCTCGAATCTGATCTCCAAGGTCAAAGGTCACGGTTCAGGTCACGGTTATGAACGTTAGATATGTACCCTGTTTATCATCTGCAACCACTTTGGAAAGGATGCGGCAATAAACTCGGGAGGTTATGCGGTACCCCGTCGTTTGACCTCAAACTTGACCTCCAAGGTCAAAGGTCACGGTTTGGGTCACGGTCACGGACGTTAGATATGGACCCTATCTATCATCTGAGACCACTTTGGAAAGGATCCGGCAATAAATTCTGGACGTTATGCGGTATCCCGTACTTTGACCTAGAATGTTACCTTGAAGATGACCTTGAACAGAAAAATGAAGGTCATATTCGTAATCAGCATACCAGAATGGATCTTGGGCCGAGGCTTGGGCCAATTCTGAATCCGTCGCTGAATAAGTCGCTGAATAAGTCGCTAACTTCACGAACGTTGAGGTAATGGGGTGCGAACGTAACATTCCAAACCGATAGCTTCCACGCCGTCTTACTCTCGGCAGGGGTGGTAAAGTGTTCTGTCTTTATGGATAAGGTCGGGGACAAAATGCTCCTTCTCATGGAGTACTCGGGAGTCAAAATGCCAGCAAAAATCACTACTATGTCATTTCTGTGAAAATTTACTAAGCGATCATGTCCTTAGAAATACGGATCGTCAAAACCCCTTCAGATATATTATTCACTTAATCATCATATTCATCACGTCAGTATGTATGTACATTTACTTGTTTATTAGCAGTTGCGTTTCAGCTCTTGATTGCCAATAATAATCAATTACATTAAAACAAAACGAAAAACCGACGAGAAAAAAAATCCGGACGATAGATTCAACACGTTGTGTCACTGAACCAAAACCTGCACCTGGGTCACCTGTCACTGAACCTGCACCTGGGTCACCTGTCACTGAACCTGCACCTGGGTCACCTGTCACTGAACCTGCACCTGGGTCTTCAAGAATGGCCTATAATAACATGATTTAGAAGGAATTGGTCTGATATCATGCCTATCCTCAGAATAGGAAGCATTTCAATATTTTTCCATTGACTTATAATGGGGAGTTCACGAAATTGACCCGACCTTGGATCACCGATATAAAAAAACCGAGATAAACGATTTGTGGGTACTATTACCATTATGAAATCCGGTAAGTACGAACTCGATCGGCCAAAAACTGTAGCTGTGGTACGACCGCACACCTTTTTCGAGGTTGGGTCACGTGACTTAGTCTGGTGACCTGACCTGAGATGACCCGTGGTCAAGAATTTTGCAATATGTGGGCAATTTATGGCTTAACAGCTGTGCCAAAAACGGCGGCACTGCGCGCATCCGTTTTTTGTGTGCTATCCTCGAAAAACCTTAGGAGGGGCGTCTAAACGCCCCACCCCCGGCACGGCGCGGGAAATCCGGACAGTCGATTCCCCGGGGGCGGGCCGGGGTGCTAGTGCATTTTCAATGGAGGTTCACTGTCAGGACAGTGGATTTCACTGTCCTGGGACCCCACCGCTGTAACTCAAAAACTAAAAGAGATAGAAAGACGCGGAAAAAAACGTTTAAAAGCTCCTAAGAAGCACATTCGAAGATACTTAAATGGTGTTTCTTCACGTCAATATTGAGGTCACTAGAGGTCATCGAAGGTCAGATTTGCAAGTTTTAGGATTTCGCTCCAGAAACTCTCAGATATCACAGGAAGTATGATAGCTAGGAACAAACGGAAACAAAGCAATGGAAAGCTCTTGAAAAATGCAGTCGCCAACGTGTCCTCAAATTTGAGCTCATGTCAACAATATAGGCTCCAGAGCTCATCAGAGCTCAGAGCTCCAGAGCCAGGACGCTGATTTGGCCCTCCCGCGCGTGAGAACCGAAGCCGGCAAGAGACGCTTTTTATACAGTGTAGCGCAGCGCTACAACGCGTTGCCGTCGGACCTGCGTGAGGCGTCTTTACCATCTTTTAAACGTCAGCTCGGTGATCTTTTACATGATGTATGATGGGTGTCGTGTATGTTTATGTCGGTCGCTGTGTGAATGTGTGTATGATCATGTAGTGTATTCTAGTTTCTAGTATGCATGTTGCAAAGTGTCGTTTTTAACATGTCTCTACCTTTTAACCATGACGCGACACTCAGAATAGCCGTTTTATGCATCGGAGAGTGTTTTTGCTGTCAATACATACATACATACATCAAATGTCAAAAAGGCTTAACAAAACGTTTATCACGAATACCTTTTTACATAATAACGACAAGGCAATAATTTTGACGCCATCGTGCTTGTCTCGTCAAAACACTTCGCCTCAGATTAGTGTTGACCAGGTCAGGTCAACTTACAAATGTGACCTCAGGTCAAGGTCAAGTAGTGGTGACCCAAGTAAGTCATGTTTGCACATGTGAAGACGTTCCTCGACGAGATAAACACATTGGTGTCGGTTTCACTTCTCTATCGTCATTATGTCGAGAGTTATTGACATAAAACTGTTGGTGACCTCGGATGACCTCGGCTGACCCTGCAGGGGTCACTGAACAAAAATGGCATCTAGATCATCAAGAATGTTCTATAATAACATGATCCAGAAGGAATTAGACTGCTATCTTGCGTCTCCTTATAATAGGAAGCATTTGAATATTTCCCCTTAGACTTATAATGGGGAGGTCACGGAATTAAACCGACCTTAGGTCGCTGATATTAAAAATCTAAGATAAACAAATTGTAGATATATGTAACCTTATGAAATCCTGTAAGTGTAAAACCGATCATCCCAAAACTGTGACTGTGGTACGACCACAATTTTTTTTGGGGAGGTGGGGCCACGTGACCTTGTCTGGTGACCTGACCTAAGATGACCCGAGGATTTAAAAAAAAAACATAATGTGGACAATTGCTGCACAAACAGCTGTGCCGAAAATGGTGGCGCTGCGCTTCGCCGTTTTCCTGCTATCCGCGAAAAACCTGAGGGGGTGTCTACCCCTCCCCCGCACGGCGCTCGATACAATATATGGATGATGTGAGCATGCAGTTAATGTTAGGGTATTCATGGGAAGTAAAAAAAAATGACCCCAGCTGTGCTGGGGTCATTTTTGTATGTGCCACTTTTGGTCGGGGTCACTCAAAGCACTTTTACCACCCCTGACTCTCGGTGGTGATACTGGCCAACGCCTCTACCTTTGCAAACACGTTAGGTCTCCTGCCTTTCGATTCACGTCGTGAAACTGTTCAGGGATGGAGTGGAAAGTTTAGAATATGCGCCTTTTCAACCTAAGGAAGCCCAGATTGAAACGTGCAATTATACCTCACCGCCTGTCAACCGGTCCCACTGCGCATGTGCACTGACCTCTCGCCCCCGCCCCGTCCGCAGCCGGCACCACTGAGCATTTTTTTTTCCGGACCGGCCTATAGCCATTTTCCGGGTGGGGGAGTGACATCTGGCAATTTGCCAGGAAAATATTACGTTAACCGGTTTATGTGAACCCGGGCAAGCTAGGGAGTAGGGTGACTATTTTACGTTAGTTTATTGTTCAATGAAAATATAATATCTATCTTACGTTAAGTATTTCGTTCAAGGTCAAAATTAAATAAAACACGAGACACATACATACACTTTTTATTCCATACACACACACACACACACACACACACACACACACACACACACACACACACACACACACACACACACACACACACACACACACACACACACACACACACACACACACACACACACACACACACACACACACACACACACACACACACACACACACACACACACACACACACACACACACACACACACACACACACACACACACACACACACACACACACACACACACACACACACACACACACACACACACACACACACACACACACACACACACACACACACACACACACACACACACACACACACACACACACACACACACACACACACACACACACACACACACACACACACACACACACACACACACACACACACACACACACACACACACACACACACACACACACACACACACACACACACACACACACACACACACACACACACACACACACACACACACACACACACACACACACACACACACACACACACACACACACACACACACACACACACACACACACACACACACACACACACACACACACACACACACACACACACACACACACACACACACACACACACACACACACACACACACACACACACACACACACACACACACACACACACACACACACACACACACACACACACACACACACACACACACACACACACACACACACACACACACACACACACACACACACACACACACACACACACACACACACACACACACACACACACACACACACACACACACACACACACACACACACACACACACACACACACACACACACACACACACACACACACACACACACACACACACACACACACACACACACACACACACACACACACACACACACACACACACACACACACACACACACACACACACACACACACACACACACACACACACACACACACACACACACACACACACACACACACACACACACACACACACACACACACACACACACACACACACACACACACACACACACACACACACACACACACACACACACACACACACACACACACACACACACACACACACACACACACACACACACACACACACACACACACACACACACACACACACACACACACACACACACACACACACACACACACACACACACACACACACACACACACACACACACACACACACACACACACACACACACACACACACACACACACACACACACACACACACACACACACACACACACACACACACACACACACACACACACACACACACACACACACACACACACACACACACACACACACACACACACACACACACACACACACACACACACACACACACACACACACACACACACACACACACACACACACACACACACACACACACACACACACACACACACACACACACACACACACACACACACACACACACACACACACACACACACACACACACACACACACACACACACACACACACACACACACACACACACACACACACACACACACACACACACACACACACACACACACACACACACACACACACACACACACACACACACACACACACACACACACACACACACACACACACACACACACACACACACACACACACACACACACACACACACACACACACACACACACACACACACACACACACACACACACACACACACACACACACACACACACACACACACACACACACACATTTGAACATACACTTGCGAAAGATGTCAGTGTTGTTGGAGCCGAGGCGCCATCATTGCAGCAACGGGAGGCTGTTGCCAGTCCCCTGGCTCCAGCGCCCCGGCGAGACCTGGTTGTGGGGTGTATTTGCTGGGAGAAAACTCCTAACTAATAAAAACAAAAACAGCGTCTATCGCAATGGGGAAAAACCTGCGCAGAAAGCCAAAATTGCGCTAGGCAAAAAAAACTGTTATATTTGATTAAATAATCGTGTTTGGTAAAGGAAATCAAATAGGAGACCAATCAATTCTGGATAACTATCACCCAACAGCGTCTGTAAGTTTAATGTAATGCGATTCCGTTGCGTGTATTCTATTATTTTCTGGCGTTTTGCGTCGTGCACTGGGCGGGTAAGCAGCAAATGTGTAATAGTGTAACGTGGATAACCTGGGCAGTTTTGGCAATTTGGCGGCGGAAGGTTTTCCATAATATAATAATGAGTAATTTTTGTGTGACCGAGGCGGAGGCGTGCTAGTACGATTTCTTTTTCTCGACAATTCTGATGACTGGATATAAAATGTTGTGTTTTTGGTTTGATTGGATGTAGGTGGAAATGCGGAGCAGCGTCCCACTCACGCTGGCGCAATATGTTAAGTTGTGAATTTATATAATTTAAAACATCTGATATTGGACTTGGTAAATAGTTTTCCGATGGTAACTCCAGACTCAATTTTGCTAATCTGTCGGCTTCCTCGTTTCCCGGGATACCGGCGTGTCCCGGGATCCAGAGGAACTTAATGCTGTTTTTTTTAATCAAATACTTTATAAGCTGTCTAATTTTGAATACTAACGGATTTCTAAAATCCCCAATTGATGAAATGGCTGATAGCGCGGCAGACGAGTCTGTGCAAATGATTACTTCTTTCAGTTTTTCTTTTCTAATATATATTAGTGCTAACAAAATCGCTGACAGTTCCGCTGTCACTGACCTCTCGCCCCCGCCCCGTCCGCAGCCGGCACCACTGCGCATGTGCACTGACCTCTCGCCCCCGCCCCGTCCGCAGCCGGCACCACTGCGCATATGCACTGACCTCTCGCCCCCGCCCCGTCCGCAGACGGTGCTACTGCGCATGTGCAGCACTGACCTCTCGCCCCTCCCTGCTACCCGCAGACGGTGATCTGGTGGCGTTCCCCACCGACTGCCACATGTTCATCAAGTGCCTGCCCAGCTGCCACATGTGGTTCCCCTGCTGCTGCGGCAAGGACCAATACACCAACGATACGCTGGTGTTCCGTCCCGCCACACCAGACGGCGCTGCAGGCTGTGTGCGGCCCAGGGAAGCCCCCTGTAACACGGAGGGCGAGCCGTCCAAGTGTGACCTGCCGGACGCCGACACGTGCAACGGGAATGGCGTCTTCGCGGCGGTGCCGCTGCCCAGTGTTGCCCAGTGTTGCCGTCTGAGGCGGGGAGATGGTGGCGGCGTCTCCGCAGCAGCAGCGGGGAAGATGCGCCACTGAGGAGCCGGGTGGGAGGTGGAGACGAGGCCTACGGGGTGGAGCGGTGGAGCGGTCAGGAGTCCTGAGGGTGGAGTCCTGAGGGTGGAGTCATGCGGGTGGAGCGGTGGAGTCCTGCAGATGGAGCAGTGGAGCGGTGGAGTCCTGAGGGTGGAGCGGCGGAGCGGTGGAGTCCTGAGGGTGGAGTCATGCGGGTGGAGCGGTGGAGTCCTGCAGGTGGAGCAGTGGAGCGGTGGAGTCCTGAGGGTGGAGCGGCGGAGCGGTGGAGTCCTGAGGGTGGAGTCCTGCGGGTGGAGCGGTGGAGTCCTGTGGAATAGAAGAAGTGGAGTTCCAGGGTTCAGGAAGGCAGTGAGGCAGGATTGGCGTTGGTAGAGGACGGTGGTGGCTAAGATAGCTTACCGATCTTCTATCCCCGAATGTATCGCTATTTTTGTCATTGCTATTTAATATTTATCTACACATGTGTGCGCTTTAAGCTTATTGACTGCAATGAAATACAGATCGTTGAACATAAAATGCGTGAGGCTTTCTGGGCCTGCAATCTTTTCAGATTATTCCTGATGTGTCTTATCTTGGGTTGGGATACTTCATTAGGTTAACAGTTTGCTGACTGCTATGGCACAATAAATGATTGCAGCTTAGTTGTTCGGATGTATTTAACCGGATACACGTGTCATTGGCATAACATAGCGAAAACAGCAGTACCGGCCAACGGAGTCCTGACGGTGGTCTATTTCAATACACACACACACACACAACGCTTACAGAGGTTACACACCGGTTACATACACAACACTGACACCAAGAAGCCGTGTGTACAGATGAGTATCGTGTGAGAGGAGCTGGAATCTGCTCGGGGCTCCGCGGCGCCGACCTGGTCCCACACGAATCACCTCACCTCACCTCACCTCACGGTCAATAGTCATTAACGTCACTAGCCATCTCTAAACAACACAGTCGCCGACCAGCACTGCCACGTCCGCACATGTCCCTGGGTTTCAGATTCGCATCGCTTCGTCTCCATCGCGCCACATGCGACGTTGGTCGCGCGGTGTTTTAGCGTCCATATCGCCTGCGCCACAATTGTCCTGCGTCGGAAGAAGTGGCGCATCCTCACACTTTGCTAGTTTCCACTATCACCGCCGGCGCCTCAGTCACAGCCTCGCCTACATCGCCATTCCATTCACAGTAACGGATGCACCTCCATCGGCGGAGACCGCGTCGCTACCGCCGTTTGTATAGGTGGCAGCACTCTCTGCTCCGTCATTGTTATAGGTGGCCGTGTTGTCGCCACCGCTGTTTGTGTAGGTGGTGTTGTGATCCTCCACGCCGTTGGCGTACGTGGCGTCGCGGTTTGCGTACGTGCGACTGGCCGGCGGCGACGCCGATCCTGAGGAGAAGCTGTCTGCCTCGGCATAAATGTCCTCCTCGTCTGGCCGGATGGGAAGAGGTCGGTTCTGCATCGGAGCCACCCCACCGGCGAAGGAGCCGTTGTGCACGCCGAAGCGACCCCCGTCCGATAGGTTGGAGAACTTCATGATGGGCACGTTACGCTCTTCCATCGCCTTCATGCCCTCCACGTTCTCAGAGTTCTTCACCTCCTGGGCTCGCCTGCAACAAAGGCGGAGCGAAGGTCAGCATGATCATATTTTGCTGCATTATCTTATATTATACATTACAACATTATCATATACAGCATTATCTCATTACCAATGTTATTCACTCACAACACACTGTGGAAACCTAAAAGGTAACTGAAAGGTAACTATTTTGCTTTAATTATATGCATAAAATTCATATCAACACCTAACTATCATGATTATGGATGAATGAGTATCACCTTAGCCCAATCCCCCCCCCCCCCCCCCCCCCAGCGACAACCTGCTGTATCAGCAAAGCACCATCCCTCAATTGCAACCAGATTCGCCGACACCTCAGTACCTCCCACCCTGTAGCGTCCGACCCGCTTCCAACGCTACTCACATTCTGATACAGACCACCGCCGTGACGATACTGATGAGCACGAACAGGCCGATCGCCACGCCGGCCCAGACGGCCGTGTTGCGCGCCGAGTCGTAGTCGTCGGGACCGTAGCCGGCGGCCGGGACGTTCTCTGGACCATCCAAACCGGCGTCCAGACCAGCCGAGATGGACTCGTTCATCACTGAGGACGTCAGACGGGGTTAGACGGAGTTCGGGGGGGGGGGGGAGAGGTGTGTCAATGTGCTGGAGAGGCCCTGTGGAAGCGAACTTAGTTGCACTAGATTATACTTCTGATTGCACTAGAGAGACAAACCACAAAACAAGTTTTCAACAGTAAACAGTTGAAACACATTTCATGCTTCATGACTAGACACTAGAGTTGCGGAATTTTGGTCCCAGTGTCCCAGCACTGGGACCAGAACTGGTCACGGCCGTGACTGAAGCTGTGACTGGCCAGGCCAGCACCATAGGGTTAGTAGCACTGCAGCGCCGTGACTAAAGCTGTGACTTGCCAGCTCATTCCGTGGCCGTGACTAGGCTGTAACCAAATATTTAGGATTGTCTGCACCTCTACTAGACCCATCGAACATTTGTCCAAGCACATTTGCTTGAACATCGTTCTAGACGCAAACAAACTCCGATGGCTGTTAAGTGTTCATTTTTCATCTGCCAAAAATCTTTCCAAGCCGTTCTGGATCCTTCAGTCATCAGTGTGAGCTCCGAGTCACGAGCGCCTGAGACGGCGCCTGTGCGCGGTACTACGCGCGGTACTCACGGAGACACTTGGTGTCAGGTCCTGACCAGGAACCGGCCTCCATACACCGCCTGGTAAACGGTCCCTGGCGCAGGTACTTGGGGAAGCAGTGGTACTCCACCACTGAGTCGTACACGGTACTCTGGTTCACCTGGTACACACGGCCGTTTTCCACGGCACCGAGAGCACCGCAGTCCACCCCTGGGGAGAGCCGAGGTCAGAGGTCAGGTCAGAGGTCAGGTCAGAGGTCAGGTCAGAGGTCAGGTCAGAGGTCAGGTCAGAGGTCAGGTCAGAGTTCAGGTCAGAGGTCAGGTCAGAGGTCAGGTCAGAGGTCAGGTCAGAGGTCAGGCAGAGGTCAGGGCAGAGGTCAAGGCAGAGGTCAGGGCAGAGGTCAGGTCAGATGTCAGGTCAGATGTCAGGTCAGATGTCAGGTCAGAGGTCAGGTCAGATGTCAGGTCAGAGGTTATGTTAGAGGTCAGGTCAGAGGTCAGGTCAGAGGTCAGGTCAGAGGTCAGGTCAGAGGTCAGGTCAGAGGTCAGGTCAGAGGTCAGGTCAGAGGTCAGGTCAGAGGTCAGGGCAGAGGTCAGGTCAGATGTCAGGTCAGATGTCAGGTCAGAGGTCAGGGAGGTCAGGTCAGAGGTCATGTCAGAGCTCAGGTCAGAGGTCAGGTCAGAGGTCAGGTCAGAGGTCAGGTCAGAGGTCAGGTCAGAGGTCAGGTCAGAGGTCAGGTCAGATGTCAGGTCAGAGGTCAGGTCAGAGGTCAGGTCAGAGGTCAGGTCAGAGGTCAGGTCAGAGGTCAGGTCAGAGGTCAGGTCAGAGGTCAGGTCAGAGGTCAGGTCAGAACACAAGGCTGTTCTCCACCGCACCCTGTGGACCGCAGTCCACCCCCCCCCCCCCATGGGGAACGCAGGGGAGCTCAGAAGTCAGATCAGAGTAAAGGTTAAAATAAATTATTAGATATAAATTAATTATTTTAAACTACATGAATGATTTCAATGAATTCACTTAATGATCCATTGTATTCACTCTACAAAATACACACATATTTGCGAATATTAAAAGATACTAAGTGCACTTAACGGATAACTACAAGAAGACGGTGAATAACATGACTTATACAACACAAATGGACGACATTGGACAACAGTAGCTCACTAATGGCGACTTTCACCGCCATCACACCCAATTCTGCGTCTCCGCTAGCCTGCCTAGGCTGCCTAGGCTGTTCATCCCTACCCTGCCCTCTAAGCTCACACAAAGTCTAGGCTGGCCATAGCTGCGAACAACTCTATACGTATACTATTACTCACACTGGCAGGTGGGTACCCCACCGCCCCACTGTGTGGTGTTGAGACAGGTTCGCACCCGGTCCCCGATCATCTCTCGTCCCTTGCCGCAGTTGTAGGTGGCAGTGTCGCCGACGCGCAGGCCCGAGGTGACCACAGATAGGACCTCAGCAGGGGTCTCCGGCTCTTCACACACGATCTCTGCAGGCGGAACAGACAGACAGGCACATTGACGGTCAGCACAGGTCAGCTCTGGTGACGGCAGGTACAGACAGACAGACACATTGACGGTCAGGTCAGGCCATCTCTGGTGTCGGCAGGTACAGACAGACAGGCACATTGACGGTCAGCACAGGCCATCTCTGGTGTCGGCAGGTACAGACAGAGAGGCACATTGACGGTCAGCACAGGTCAGCTCTGGTGACGGCAGGTACAGACAGACACATTGACGGTCAGGTCAGGCCATCTCTGGTGACGGCAGGTACAGACAGACAGGCACATTGACGGTCAGGTCAGGCCATCTCTGGTGACGGCAGGTACAGACAGACAGACACATTGACGGTCAGGTCAGGCCATCTCTGGTGACGGCAGGTACAGACAGACACATTGACGGTCAGCACAGGCCATCTCTGGTGACGGCAGGCACAGACAGACAGGCACATTGACGGTCAGGTCAGGCCATCTCTGGTGTCGGCAGGTACAGACAGACAGGCACATTGACGGTCAGGTCAGGCCATCTCTGGTGACGGCAGACACAGACAGGCACATTGACGGTCAGCACAGGTCAGCTCTGGTGTCGGCAGGTACAGACAGACACATTGACGGTCAGGTCAGGCCATCTCTGGTGACGGCAGGCACAGACAGACAGACACATTGACGGTCAGCACAGGCCATCTCTGGTGACGGCAGGCACAGACAGACAGGCACATTGACGGTCAGGTCAGGCCATCTCTGGTGTCGGCAGGTACAGACAGACAGGCACATTGACGGTCAGCACAGGCCATCTCTGGTGACGGCAGGCACAGACAGACAGGCACATTGACGGTCAGGTCAGGCCATCTCTGGTGTCGGCAGGTACAGACAGACAGACACATTGACGGTCAGCACAGGTCAGCTCTGGTGTCGGCAGGTACAGACAGACAGACACATTGACGGTCAGGTCAGGTCAGCTCTGGTGACGGCAGGTACAGACAGACAGGCACATTGACGGTCAGGTCAGGCCATCTCTGGTGTCGGCAGGTACAGACAGACAGGCACATTGACGGTCAGGTCAGGCCATCTCTGGTGTCGGCAGGTACAGACAGACAGACACATTGACGGTCAGGTCAGGCCATCTCTGGTGACGGCAGGTACAGACAGACAGACACATTGACGGTCAGGTCAGGCCATCTCTGGTGACGGCAGGTACAGACAGACAGGCACATTGACGGTCAGGTCAGGCCATCTCTGGTGTCGGCAGGTACAGACAGACAGGCACATTGACGGTCAGGTCAGGCCATCTCTGGTGTCGGCAGGTACAGACAGACAGACACATTGACGGTCAGGTCAGGCCATCTCTGGTGACGGCAGGTACAGACAGACAGACACATTGACGGTCAGCACAGGCCATCTCTGGTGACGGCAGGTACAGACAGACACATTGACGGTCAGGTCAGGCCATCTCTGGTGACGGCAGACACAGACAGACACATTGACGGTCAGCACAGGCCATCTCTGGTGTCGGCAGGTACAGACAGACAGGCACATTGACGGTCAGGTCAGGCCATCTCTGGTGACGGCAGGTACAGACAGACAGGCACATTGACGGTCAGGTCAGGCCATCTCTGGTGACGGCAGGTACAGACAGACAGACACATTGACGGTCAGCACAGGCCATCTCTGGTGACGGCAGACACAGACAGACACATTGACGGTCAGGTCAGGCCATCTCTGGTGACGGCAGGTACAGACAGACCCATTGACGGTCAGCACAGGCCATCTCTGGTGACGGCAGGTACAGACAGACAGGCACATTGACGGTCAGGTCAGGCCATCTCTGGTGACGGCAGGTACAGACAGACACATTGACGGTCAGGTCAGGCCATCTCTGGTGACGGCAGGCACAGACAGACAGGCACATTGACGGTCAGGTCAGGCCATCTCTGGTGACGGCAGGTACAGACAGACAGGCACATTGACGGTCAGGTCAGGCCATCTCTGGTGACGGCAGGTACAGACAGACAGGCACATTGACGGTCAGGTCAGGCCATCTCTGGTGACGGCAGGTACAGACAGACAGGCACATTGACGGTCAGGTCAGGCCATCTCTGGTGACGGCAGGTACAGACAGACAGGCACATTGACGGTCAGGTCAGGCCATCTCTGGTGACGGCAGGTACAGACAGACAGACACATTGACGGTCAGGTCAGGCCATCTCTGGTGACGGCAGGTACAGACAGACACATTGACGGTCAGCACAGGCCATCTCTGGTGACGGCAGGTACAGACAGACAGACACATTGACGGTCAGGTCAGGCCATCTCTGGTGACGGCAGGCACAGACAGACACATTGACGGTCAGGTCAGGCCATCTCTGGTGACGGCAGGTACAGACAGACAGACACATTGACGGTCAGGTCAGGCCATCTCTGGTGACGGCAGGTACAGACAGGCACATTGACGGTCAGGTCAGGCCATCTCTGGTGTCGGCAGGTACAGACAGACACATTGACGGTCAGCACAGGCCATCTCTGGTGACGGCAGGTACAGACAGACACATTGACGGTCAGGTCAGGCCATCTCTGGTGACGGCAGGCACAGACAGACAGGCACATTGACGGTCAGGTCAGGCCATCTCTGGTGACGGCAGGCACAGACAGACAGGCACATTGACGGTCAGGTCAGGCCATCTCTGGTGACGGCAGGCACAGACAGACAGACACATTGACGGTCAGGTCAGGCCATCTCTGGTGACGGCAGGCACAGACAGACAGGCACATTGACGGTCAGGTCAGGCCATCTCTGGTGACGGCAGGTACAGACAGACAGGCACATTGACGGTCAGGTCAGGCCATCTCTGGTGACGGCAGGTACAGACAGACACATTGACAGTCAGGTCAGGCCATCTCTGGTGACGGCAGGTACAGACAGACAGGCACATTGACGGTCAGGTCAGGCCATCTCTGGTGACGGCAGGCGGAACAGACAGACAGACACATTGACAGTCAGGTCAGGCCATCTCTGGTGACGGCAGGTACAGACAGACAGGCACATTGACGGTCAGGTCAGGCCATCTCTGGTGACGGCAGGTACAGACAGACAGACACATTGACGGTCAGGTCAGGCCATCTCTGGTGACGGCAGGTACAGACAGACAGGCACATTGACGGTCAGGTCAGGCCATCTCTGGTGACGGCAGGCACAGACAGACACATTGACGGTCAGCACAGGCCATCTCTGGTGACGGCAGGTACAGACAGACAGACACATTGACGGTCAGGTCAGGCCATCTCTGGTGACGGCAGGCGGAACAGACAGACAGACACATTGACGGTCAGCACAGGCCATCTCTGGTGACGGCAGGTACAGACAGACACATTGACGGTCAGCACAGGCCATCTCTGGTGACGGCAGGCACAGACAGACAGGCACATTGACGGTCAGGTCAGGCCATCTCTGGTGACGGCAGGCACAGACAGACACATTGAGGTCAGCACAGGCCATCTCTGGTGACGGCAGGTACAGACAGACAGGCACATTGACGGTCAGGTCAGGCCATCTCTGGTGACGGCAGGCACAGACAGACAGGCACATTGACGGTCAGCACAGGCCATCTCTGGTGACGGCAGGTACAGACAGACAGGCACATTGACGGTCAGGTCAGGCCATCTCTGGTGTCGGCAGGTACAGACAGACAGGCACATTGACGGTCAGGTCAGGCCATCTCTGGTGACGGCAGGTACAGACAGACACATTGACGGTCAGGTCAGGCCATCTCTGGTGACGGCAGGTACAGACAGACACATTGACGGTCAGGTCAGGCCATCTCTGGTGACGGCAGGCACAGACAGACAGACACATTGACGGTCAGGTCAGGCCATCTCTGGTGACGGCAGGCACAGACAGACAGACACATTGACGGTCAGGTCAGGCCATCTCTGGTGACGGCAGGTACAGACAGACAGGCACATTGACGGTCAGGTCAGGCCATCTCTGGTGTCGGCAGGTACAGACAGACAGACACATTGACGGTCAGGTCAGGCCATCTCTGGTGTCGGCAGGTACAGACAGACAGGCACATTGACGGTCAGGTCAGGCCATCTCTGGTGACGGCAGGTACAGACAGACAGACACATTGACGGTCAGGTCAGGCCATCTCTGGTGACGGCAGGCACAGACAGACACATTGACGGTCAGGTCAGGCCATCTCTGGTGTCGGCAGGTACAGACAGACAGACACATTGACGGTCAGCACAGGCCATCTCTGGTGACGGCAGGTACAGACAGACAGGCACATTGACGGTCAGGTCAGGCCATCTCTGGTGACGGCAGGCACAGACAGGCACATTGACGGTCAGCACAGGCCATCTCTGGTGACGGCAGGCACAGACAGACACATTGACGGTCAGCACAGGCCATCTCTGGTGACGGCAGGTACAGACAGACAGGCACATTGACGGTCAGCACAGGCCATCTCTGGTGACGGCAGGTACAGACAGACAGGCACATTGACGGTCAGGTCAGGCCATCTCTGGTGACGGCAGGTACAGACAGACAGACACATTGACGGTCAGCACAGGTCAGCTCTGGTGACGGCAGGTACAGACAGACAGGCACATTGACGGTCAGGTCAGGTCAGCTCTGGTGACGGCAGGCACAGACAGACACATTGACGGTCAGCACAGGCCATCTCTGGTGACGGCAGGTACAGACAGACAGACACATTGACGGTCAGGTCAGGCCATCTCTGGTGACGGCAGGTACAGACAGACAGGCACATTGACGGTCAGGTCAGGCCATCTCTGGTGACGGCAGGTACAGACAGACACATTGACGGTCAGGTCAGGCCATCTCTGGTGACGGCAGGTACAGACAGACACATTGACGGTCAGGTCAGGCCATCTCTGGTGACGGCAGGTACAGACAGACACATTGACGGTCAGGTCAGGCCATCTCTGGTGTCGGCAGGCACAGACAGACACATTGACGGTCAGGTCAGGCCATCTCTGGTGTCGGCAGGTACAGACAGACAGACACATTGACGGTCAGGTCAGGCCATCTCTGGTGACGGCAGGTACAGACAGACAGACACATTGACGGTCAGGTCAGGCCATCTCTGGTGACGGCAGGTACAGACAGACAGACACATTGACGGTCAGGTCAGGCCATCTCTGGTGACGGCAGGTACAGACAGACAGGCACATTGACGGTCAGCACAGGCCATCTCTGGTGTCGGCAGGTACAGACAGACAGACACATTGACGGTCAGGTCAGGCCATCTCTGGTGACGGCAGGTACAGACAGACAGGCACATTGACGGTCAGGTCAGGCCATCTCTGGTGACGGCAGGTACAGACAGACAGGCACATTGACGGTCAGGTCAGGCCATCTCTGGTGACGGCAGGCACAGACAGACAGACACATTGACGGTCAGGTCAGGCCATCTCTGGTGACGGCAGGTACAGACAGACAGGCACATTGACGGTCAGGTCAGGCCATCTCTGGTGACGGCAGGTACAGACAGACAGGCACATTGACGGTCAGGTCAGGCCATCTCTGGTGACGGCAGGTGCAGACAGACAGGCACATTGACGGTCAGCACAGGCCATCTCTGGTGACGGCAGGCACAGACAGACACATTGACGGTCAGGTCAGGCCATCTCTGGTGACGGCAGGTACAGACAGACAGACACATTGACGGTCAGGTCAGGCCATCTCTGGTGACGGCAGGTACAGACAGACACATTGACGGTCAGCACAGGTCAGCTCTGGTGACGGCAGGCACAGACATTTAAACGGTCAGGCCATCTCTGCAGGCGGCACAGACAGACAGACACTTAACGGTCAGCACAGGCCATCTCTGGTGACGGCAGACACAGACAGATATGTAAACGGTCAGCACAGGCCATCTCTGGTGACGGCAGGCACAGACAGTCATTTCAACGGTCAGGTCAGGCCATCTCTGGTGACGGCAGACACAAACAGACATGTAAACGGTCAGGTCAGGACATAAAGGTACGCTATCTTGCCGGAAGAATTATATCCCGGAGCAATATCCCACCAGCCGTATTTAAATACAGCATTTGAATACCGCATAAAGCATAACCGTATAAAATAAGGCATTAATATTCTTGAAAAAACACTCACCGGTCTACGTTTTCGCATCTGCAAGTATCCCGTACTTACACATGCATAAAATATTTGCATTGTTTGGATTCATAATCTAGCAAACTTAGTTGCCAACATACAAATTACACATTAACAAATAACAAATCATAAATAATAGCCACGGCACAAGTGACCTGGGACGTCATCACTGACCTATGACGTCACCACTGGCCTGTGACGTCACCACTGACCTGTACAGACGGGCGGCTGACCACTCCAGGTTCCGTTGTCCAGACACAGCCTTCTGTTGAGACCCGCCATCTTGTAATTGTTATTACACTTGTACTCGGCGATAGCGCCGTAGTAGCTGGCGTTGAGCGGCAGAGTGACCTTGCCCGAGGGCACGGTGTCGGGCGCTCCACAGTCTACGTATACACAGGAGGGCGGCAGGCCCGACCAGGCACCCGTGCTGCGGCACGAGCGCAGAGCGTCGCCCACCACCTGGCGACCGACAGAGGAACTACAGTCAGTAGGACGCTCACTTGTTGGTTCCTACTTCCTATGGTGGCATGTCGCATCATTTGTACTGCTTGATGAAATATGAAGGGATATTAGAAAACACCTAATAGAAGAGCCGGAAAGTGGTTAAACGATATTAAAGTAAACACTCATGCCACAGCGTCTTCAATGTATACGTACTGAAGTCGAACCTAGAGCAGCAAGCTTTACCTACCATCGAATCAACAATAAATTTGCTGCACTTGCAACATTTTACATCTGATTCCCTCCACACAGAAGCCGAATAACCAACAACACAAATGTCTCAAGACTCAAAACCATGATCCTAGTAGCCAGCGCATGTATGCCGTCCTCCGACGCACCTTGTATCCTGGCTTGCATTTGTAGGTGACGGTGGCGCCCACCCTGAACGTGGTATCCTTGGGCGACATGTTATGGGCGATCTGCTTCGCCTTCTGCCGCATCCGGTCATTGCCAGATATGCTCAGCACAGAGTTCCTGCCGGCAGCAGACACGAATTGACGGGTGAGACAGGCAGTCAGAATGGTGTGCAATTAGACTAGGTGCTAGGTGTCAAGCTATGACATTTAAATGTAAGGCGATGAACACATAGGTTGCACAAGATTGAACTTCGATAATCATCGGAACGGAATCAGCTGACAAAACCATTTGTTCCATGGTCATGAAACAGCACAACGTCACGCTCACCTTGCGAATATGTTTCGCTCTCGCCTCTTTCTTTTCCTCGCAGCTGCCTCTTTATATCCTCCCGATTCCTCATTCCTCCCACCTGACTAACGCTTTCCTCCCGCCACCTAACTCACCAACCCCTCTCCGCCTCCTTCCCGGCTGACTCTGTCCTCCTCTTCCCGCGCTGGCCAACTCCCTCCATCCTCCCCGCCCGCCCCCTCCTCCTAACTCACTCTGTCCTCTCGGGGTCTCCGCAGCGGACCTCCTCACACACGGGCGTGCTCCCGGACCATCGGCCGTCCTCGTGGCAGGTCCTCAGCCGGTCGCCGACCAGCTGGTAGTTCCTGCTGCACGAGTACTCCAGCTCGCTTCCCAGGTACGTCTCACCAGTGACGTACTGCACGTCTCCGTGCATTACGGCGAACGAACGGCCGCAGTCGATGTCTGTCGGGCGGGCACGAGTCGGGGTCAGAGGGGTCGCTTACGAAATGGCGCGGTCACTGCAGGACGAGAGCGGCCCGTGTGGTGTTGAAAGCACTTCGATGAACGCGATTGAAATTCTAGTCATTTTGTCGTCTCTTGATAAAATAAACGATGAAGGGAAATGAAAGAGCAGAGACGTCACTCACATAAGAACAATGACAGCATCATAATTGATAAATGGTTGGCTGTTAGTTATGGATGCAAGCCATTGAAGATAAGACAATGTTCAAAACCAGTCCCTAGTCGTCTTAAAAAGCAAGACACGCACCATTCAGTCACCAGTCCATTGTGACATCACTAATAAAAGTTTCCAGCTATCTGACTTGCACATTTCTAGCTTTCCAGTGAGGCACAGATCATTTACTCAAACTGAACACCACCACATGTCAGCTCTGTTGTCGATCCCCAAAACTCAAACTCTGGTGGCATTCACCACCCAAACTTCCGTGGCGTAAGCCACGGCACCCTTCCGCAAACTTAACGCAGCGTGACAACAACGCGTGGCCGCTTTGTGTTCGCCGACGTCCCTCGGGTGGGGTCTCGATTCCGACTCACATTTGCAGAGTGGCACGTCTCCGGACCAGGTGCCGTCCCGCTGGCATCGTCTGACCGGCTCGCCGACCAGCAGGTGGCCCACGTTACAGTGGTACTCGACGTCAGAGTTGACGTGGAAGTCGTAGCCGGTAACGTAACTCTCTTGAGGCACGTCCGGCTCGCCGCAGTCAATCACTGACGAAAGTCAGGTGACAGTCAGGTGACAACCATGTGACATCCAGGTGACAGTGTCAGGCGACAGTCAGGTGACAGAGTCAGGTGACGGTCAGGTGACATTCAGGTGACAGTCAGGTGACAGAGTCAGGTGACAGTCAGGTGACATTCAGGTGACAGTCAGGTGACAGTCAGGTGACAGCCAGGTGACAGTCAGGTGACATAGTCAGGTGACAGTCAGGTGACATTCAGGTAACAGAGTCAGGTGACATTCAGGTGACAGTCAGGTGACAGAGTCAGGTGACAGCCAGGTGACAGTCAGGTGACATAGTCAGGTGACAGTCAGGTGACATTCAGGTGACAGAGTCAGGTGACATTCAGGTAACAGTCAGGTGACAGTCAGGTGACAGAGTCAGGTGACAGTCAGGTTACATTCAGGTGACATAGTCAGGTGACAGAGTCAGGTGACAGTGTCAGGTGACAAAGTCTAGTGACAGCGTCAGGTGACATATTCAGGTGACAGTCAGGTGACAGAGTCAGGTAACAGAGTCAGGTGACAGGCAGATGACATGCAGGTGACAGTCATGTAACAGTCAGGTGACAGTCAGGTGACAGTCAGGTGACAGTCAGGTGACAGTCAGGTGACAGTCAGGTGACATTCAGGTGACATTCAGGTGACAGTCAGGTAACATCCAAGTGACATAGTCAGGTGACATAGTCAGGTGACATAGTCAGGTGACATAGTCAGGTGATATAGTCAGGTGACATAGTCAGGTGACATAGTCAGGTGACATAGTCAGGTGACATAGTCAGGTGATATAGTCAGGTGACATAGTCAGGTGACATAGTCAGGTGACATAGTCAGGTGACATAGTCAGGTGACATAGTCAGGTGACAGTCAGGTGACAGTCAGGTGATAGTCAGGTGACATTCAGGTGACAGTCAGGTGACATAGTCAGGTGACAGAGTCAGGTGACAGAGTCAGGTGACAGAATCAGGTGACATAGTCAGGTGACATAGTCAGGTGACAGAGTCAGGTGACAGAGTCAGGTGACAGAGTCAGGTGACAGAGTCAGGTGACAGTCAGGTGACAGAGTCAGGTGACAGAGTCAGGTGACATTCAGGTGACATAGTCAGGTGACAGAGTCAGGTGACAGAGTCAGGTGACACTGTCAGGTGACAGAGTCAGGTGACAGAGTCAGACACAGGACTGACAGTCAGCTGGCAAAGTCTCAGATGCATGACTGATAGTCAGGTCATATGGCAGTCAATATCCGCGTCACAGACATCAAAACAGACATTCAAATTAAAATCTTATCTGGCTCTAGTTCCAGGATGCAGTTACGTTCAGATGATCTCACTGTTTAACCAAGAATAGTTCGAGCTAGACGACCTAAAACAAAATATCGCTTTGAAAGTGAGAGAGACGAGACATTTCAAAATTCGAGTGAAATCATGAACGTGGCGGTACCTTGGTTGTATGCAATCGTAAGAGATAGCTGTGGTGCATTAGAGTGAAAAGAATTCGCCGTAAAACCTAATTTCCGGAGGAAACAAGCGATAAGATATACAAGCGAAAAATGCAGCTTGTTTCAATCATGCCAGTGAAATAGCAGGCAAACTTACGAAAAGCTCCGGGAACTCCTGTCTCAAGTGCTCTACAGTGTTATGTTACCCGGTACAACGCAGGAAACATGTGAAGAGAACATGACACTAATATTCAACATCCAGTTTAGAACTGAAGTGCGGGCTGGGCAAAACCAACCCTACCGTGCCCCAGGGAACATAACTATCCGTGCACGTGACACGTGTGCCGTCCTTACATTCACAGTAGGCCTCCTCCCCACTCCATCGTCCATCTTCCTGGCAAGTCCTCTGCTCGGACCCCATCAGCCAATAGTCCGGTTCACAGCCAAACTCCACCGTCGCTCCGAAATAGGTCTCGGACACCAGCATCTGTCCGTGGGCCGGCTCCACGGGCCGACCGCAGTCGATCAACTGACAGAGCGGGGGAGGCGCGCTCCAGGCCCCGCCCAGCTGGCACGTCATCAACGCCTGACCAATCAGCTTGTGACCCGGCGCGCAGGTGAAGGTCACCTCGGTGCCCGCCGTAAGGTCGCCGGAGAGGGTGACGGTGGCGTTCTCAGGTGTCTCCGGCGCCGCACAGAGCGAGTCTGGAAAGATGGACGATTATGCCACAATCGGTTAGGTGTGCAAACGCTTGTCATTAAAGATAATACACCAATGTATCGTAGTGACTAACGAACTAACGAGAAAAAAGTAATGCAATGTTGACTGCAATGGCTGACTAATGCCGCGTAATAATGAGCAATGGCATACTAATACGATATTAACTATCCTTCGTCTCTGGGAATGGCAGCAACGGAGCATAACATATACATTGTTTGGCAAACACAGCGCATTGTCTTCGTTACGCTCTTTGACACGGCCTTTCTCACACTGGGCACCTTCTCCACGAGTTAGCCGTCCAGCATTCTGAGACATGACTCAAGGCACCTCGGCATCAAGATGCCGCCGTGCAGAGATGGAGGTGAGTATAACATTACTTCACTTTATCGTACACCGTAATCCAGTGGCGGCTATTCCACGGTTTCTACCGCGTTTTCATCAATTGCGCAGTGAAGCTTCAATTTGGCCTCTCTCGGCTAGTAGTCTAGAAGAGTGTTAAGATACCAAGTACCAAGCACCTTCATGTACCAAGCACTGGGGGTTAAAATCCCTCAGCGAGGCCTCTGAAAAAGTAGACCCGGCCCCAAATACCCCTCGGAACAGGGTGAAAGTTCGAAATAGCGCCTTGGTGCCAAGAGGATACGGTACTTGGTCGGGAAACCAAACGTTTGCATCTCTAAATACGACTTACAGAGGCACTGCGGCGTTTTCTCAGACCACGCGCCACCATCGCTGCATGTGCGCAGTTCCTCGCCGACCAGCGTGTAGTTTGCGTCGCAGGCGAACTTGGCGCGGGCGGCGTAAGTGGTGCGGTTATCCACCATAGTCAGCTGACCGTGCTCGATGTCCTCCAGCGGGCCGCACTCGACGACTGGGGGCAGAGAGACGGGTGCGGGGCGTTATAGGGGTTATACGGGGTCAAAGGGGTCACAGGGTCCAGAGGAGGGACGGAGGGGACACAGAGGCTAACACGAAGGTAAACGCCAGTTATGGGGGCACAGGTCGCAGAAATCAGGGCGTCGTTTACATGCGCTGGATTGGAGGGGCGACACTGGTTACGAGGAACCATGAGGGCATGGTTCATGGTTCAGACGTGGTGATCAATCGGCAGTTCAAAGAGCACGTTGCTGCGAAGATCTGTGTGGTGATCAAATGTGACAAGATAACGGGTAAATAGGTTACTCAGGTAGATACAACACCTATAATATATGAACCTAAATACGACACCACCGCTTCTATCCGTTCATAGGCCACTATTCCTGCCTGCCGCCAGCAGTGCCCTGCCACTGCACGGGTCAGCGGCAGGTCAGCGGCAGGTCAGCGGCAGGTCAGCGGCAGGTCAGTGACAGGTCAGCGGCAGGTCAGTGGCAGGTCAGTGGCAGGTCAGCGGCAGGTCAGTGGCAGGTCAGCGGCAGGTCAGCGGCAGGTCAGCGGCAGGTCAGCGGCAGGTCAGTGACAGGTCAGCACCAGGTCAGCATCAGGTCAGCGGCAGGTCAGTGACAGGTCAGCACCAGGTCAGCATCAGGTCAGCATCAGGTCAGTGACAGGTCAGTGACAGGTCAGCACCAGGTCAGCATCAGGTCAGCATCAGGTCAGTGACAGGTCAGTGACAGGTCAGTGACAGGTCAGTGACAGGTCAGCACCAGGTCAGTGGCAGGTCAGCGGCAGGTCAGCATCAGGTCAGCGGCGGGTCAGCGGCAGGTCAGTGGCAGGTCAGCGGCAGGTCAGTGACAGGTCAGTGGCAGGTCAGCGGCAGGTCAGCGGCAGGTCAGCACCAGGTCAGTGGCAGGTCAGCATCAGGTCAGCATCAGGTCAGCGGCAGGTCAACGGCAGGTCAGCGGCAGGTCAGTGGCAGGTCAGTGGCAGGTCAGCGGCAGGTCAGTGGCAGGTCAGCATCAGGTCAGCATCAGGTCAGCGGCAGGTCAGCGGCAGGTCAGCGGCAGGTCAGCGGCAGGTCAGTGGCAGGTCAGCATCAGGTCAGCATCAGGTCAGCGGCAGGTCAGCGGCAGGTCAGCGGCAGGTCAGTGACAGGTCAGCACCAGGTCAGTGGCAGGTCAGCATCAGGTCAGCATCAGGTCAGCGGCAGGTCAGTGACAGGTCAGCACCAGGTCAGCATCAGGTCAGCATCAGGTCAGCGGCAGGTCAGTGGCAGGTCAGCATCAGGTCAGCATCAGGTCAGCGGCAGGTCAGTGACAGGTCAGCACCAGGTCAGCGGCAGGTCAGCATCAGGTCAGCGGCAGGTCAGCGGCAGGTCAGCGGCAGGTCAGTGGCAGGTCAGCGTCAGGTCAGTGACAGGTCAGTGGCAGGTCAGCATCAGGTCAGCGGCAGGTCAGCGGCAGGTCAGCGGCAGGTCAGTGACAGGTCAGTGGCAGGTCAGCATCAGGTCAGCATCAGGTCAGCGGCAGGTCAGCGGCAGGTCAGCGGCAGGTCAGTGACAGGTCAGCACCAGGTCAGTGGCAGGTCAGCACCAGGTCAGCGGCAGGTCAGCGGCAGGTCAGCGGCAGGTCAGCGGCAGGTCAGCGGCAGGTCAGTGACAGGTCAGCACCAGGTCAGTGGCAGGTCAGCATCAGGTCAGCATCAGGTCAGCGGCAGGTCAGCGGCAGGTCAGTGACAGGTCAGCACCAGGTCAGTGGCAGGTCAGCATCAGGTCAGCATCAGGTCAGCGGCAGGTCAGCGGCAGGTCAGCGCCAGGTAATTTCATCAGAGAGAGATCTGAGAGCGCGGAGTCGGTTTCGTGACGGCCGGGTGGGCGCTGTGACCGCCGGCGTGAGTCGTCGGGTCAGGGGGCGATCACGGGCCAACCCCCGGACCCGGCACACCCCTGGCACTCACGGCACTCACGGGGTGGCCAGAGGTGACGTCGAAAGTCGACACTGATGATTACACGCTAACGCCGGAATACATTTATGACATTAACCCTCGCCCTACGGGGAGGGTTAATGCAGCACTGGTGCTGCACTGGTGCTGCACTGGTGCTGCACTGGTGCTGCACTGGTGCTGCACTGGTGCTGCACTGGTGCTGCACTGGTGCTACTTGTGCTGATCCGTTTCTCACCTTCGCCCTACGGGAGGGGGGGGGGGGGGGGGGGCTGTCATGAGACGAATCTAATAGTATGAGATTTTGAGGTTTCAGGTCATCGGGTGACCTTCCAGGTCAAGTAAATGACCTAAGATCGACCACGTCCAAAAATAGCGATTTTGACCTGTCCGTCGTCATTACCAAAGTTATGAGTATACAACGATTTGGTTAGCGTCAAAATGTTGGTCGTTGTATTAGCTATCTGGCAATGTATCTATTTTTAGGTCTGAGTCAGTTAATGACCTCTTAGGTCACGGAAATCGTCACCATAGATGAGAATTGCTATGCGTTTTGCATAACAGCACATGAACAGGGCGCTTAGTATAACTTCCGAACAGAGAGAGATAGGGAGACACCGTAAAAAGTAGCGTGCTGACTGTCATAAGGAAAATCCAAAGGCATCCCATTTTGAGTATCTAGGTCAACTGGTGACCTTTGCAGGTCGATGGTCCTTTGGGGTCTGACATGACCTTGACGAAAAGGTCATAGGTCATGATATAATAGTCGTATACACTTCAAATTTTGATAGGATTCGTCTAATTGTTTAAACTCAGCCACTGCAAATTTCAGCAAGATGCGGCGCATGTGTAAAACGTTATTCAAGAAAAATATCAGGGGGGGGGGGGGGCTGTCAGCCCCCCCCCCGTAGGGCGAGGGTTAAGGTTAATTGCATAGTGCATGCCAAGCATGCGTTAACTCACGTTAACTTTATACGTCAATTTCGAGAGGACTGTCATTAATCATGGTAATTAGTTTTGCAATACCACATCAGCATATTACGAGTAAATACGAATTTCACATTGCCGAAATTACACGCAAAAGGTACTTTGGCAGTCGAAATGTTGAAGAATGTGCACTTTCTTTTCCAACAAGGCTTGCCTTCCTTTGGCAGTACTTTCTGTCCACTGACAAGGTTGTCCACACTCGTCTCTCCACTCCACTCCACTCCACACTGGTCTATGTGTACTCACACTGGCAGGTGGGCGCGCCGCCGGACCAGAAGCCCGTCTCCTGGCAAGTGCGCACCTCGTCCCCGATGACCTTGTTGCCCACGGGGCAGCGGTAGAAGATGGTGCGGTTCAGGCTGAAGTCGCTGCCCACGATGGTGGTGTTCTCCATCTTGTCTGGACTGCCGCACATCTGGGGCTCTGCAGACGGGAGCGATGACGTGGTGAGGTGTGCGACAATGGCCAGATAGATATGTTGTTGGGTAATTAAAAGTAATGAAGAACTCATATCAGCAGTTAAGTCGGCTCGCTGTATCGTAACTATAACTGACATAATTAACCTTAAACGTGTCATAAAGCCGCTGCAACTGGAAGGTACTAGGGATAAAAGTGATGATTATGAGTTATGACAAACTTGTTCAGATTTTACGACTGGTGCTAGACGATAATGGTGTTGAGACGTATCCTTGGCCAATGCACCAAATGGTTATCTGCGGCCACTCACTGTACTCGCAGATCCAGTGCAGGTAGTCGAGCTGGCAGCTGACATCGTTCCAGAGCCAGTCCCGTCCGCCGTCCAGCACCACACAGTTCTGTTCGCCCACGTAACTATTGGGCTGGTCCCGGCCCCAACGGGGCTTCAGAACCTCCGAGCCTGCGCGCGGCAAGACAGCGCGAGGTAAGTCGAAATATTGTATTATATTTATATTGTTTTGATAACATTTGTGTAAGAAAATTCGGATTATTTGTATTTGATAATCATTCGCGAGCGAAAACTCCGCAATTAAGCGGTATTGTATTATCTTTTGATCTTTGCACATCTAAAGAAGTATAAATACAAAATGATTCATCATTATGTATAATGTCAACTCATCAATGGCCCATATGACGTGAGACAGATAGACGTGAGACGTGAGACGTGAGACGTGAAACGTGAGACGTGAGACGTGAGACGTGAGACGTGAGACGTGAGACGTGAGACGTGAGACGTGAGACGTGAGACGTGAGACGTGAGACGTGAGACGTGAGACGTGAGACGTGAGACGTGAGACGTGAGACATGAGACGTGAGACGTGAGACGTGAGACGTGAGACATGAGACGTGAGACGTGAGACGTAAAACGTGAGACGTGAGACGTGAGACGTGAGACGTGAGACGTGAGACGTGAGACGTGAGACGTGAGACGTGAGACGTGAGACGTGAGACGTGAGACGTGAGACGTGAGACATGAGACGTGAGACGTGAGACGTGAGACGTGAGACGTGAGACGTGAGACGTGAGACGTGAGACGTGCTTACCGTCGACCCAGCGCCAGGCATCCTTCCCGGGCACCTTCCTGATGCCGACCCAGAGCAGCTGGGTCTTCATGCTGGTCTTGCTCCGCTCCAGGTGGTCCAGGAGGTAGCTGAAGGCCGGATCGGGCAGCGTGTGCACCAGGTCGCCGCTGAACTTCTGACAGTGCTGGCGCGCCTTCAGAAAGTCGGCGCCCTTGGTCAGCTGCAGTTCGTAGCAGGTCTTGTTGTAGAGGCTCAGGCTGTCCAGAGGCACGTTCGGGGCGCACTGCTCCTTCGCGAACTCTGCCGGAGACGTGAGACGTGAGACGTGAGACGTGAGACGTGAGACGTGAGACGTGAGACGTGAGACGTGAGACGTGAGACGTGAGACGTGAGACGTGAGACGTGAGACGTGAGACGTGAGACGTGAGGCAGAGGTCAGATGTTGGCCGGTGATGCCGCCTCGTAGCTGAGAAATGCCCCCCCCCCCAACTTGTTAATGTTCGAAGTTAACTTGTGACTGGAAGTGTGTATTTGGCCGCACGTAATATGTGGCACAATAACACATGTACGATCGAGACCCGAATCAAGTATTTATGCTATTTTTGTAAACATTTAATTTGCGTGCATCGCCATCAGATAACTACAATGGCTCTATTCAAAACCTTGGCTGTTATATACATGAGAAAAGATACCTATGGGTGCAAATTTAATTTGTCCAATCGCGACATTGTAAAATGCACAGTCATTCGGCACGAACTGAAAGTAACCAACCAATCCATAGCCAAGCTGTGGTGAGGCCATTGCCTCACTAGTTAGCCATAAATCGAAACAATAAACCATTGGCACAATGATGAAGTGTGTGAAGCTTTATGAAAGACGAAATCGATTCATGTGGCGTAATTCATAGCCCGACAAAGGAAATGTGAGAATCGCGTGTTATGTTGTTTAAAACATCGATCGAATAGAAGATGGATGTAATACGATCACAAAGCATGACGCGATTGAAAACACAACACCGTTGCGCGCATCTATGAGGAACACCCAATACGGTACCCGAATGATGCCAGAAATCCCACCTTCCACCGCATCGAAGCCATGGAATCCCACGCGCGTCTATAATGAGGAAATGCGTGCGAAATTCCCGCCCGAGAATCCGCCAGCCCGCCACATCGTTCGCTCCGGCTACGGAGCCGCCATGTTTCCTGTCTGCACGCGAAGCGACGAGGCGCGACGCATTGCCGACAATCCTGGCGGAGTCCGCGTCATCCGCGGCCGAGGGACGCGAAAAAGCCGCGCCCAGCGGCCGCCGAGTGGCCAGTGTTATGTCGCGGTCACGCGCGCCGAATACGGCTCCGTTCGCTGACCGGCGCGAGGAGTGCTTTCGCCAGTGGTGGCGCGGCGCGGCGTGACACGGCGCAGCGCGGCGTGGCGCGGAGTGGGACAGTGCGGCAGATACGGCACATGGCGGCGAGCGGTGGCGCAACGCGTGCGGCGGCGCGCGCTGGGATTGTGTAAGCCGTCTGCGGGTCGTTGCGCCGTTCCAGGTGGTTGTTTTGAGGCGGCTGAGGTCAGGGCAGGGCCGGTTGGGCCAGTAACTGTTCAGCCGCCGAGACACCAGCGAAGGGAGGAAAATGGTATCAGCTATACGATGCAAATCATGGTAGAATCTTGACATCTAGATGGCGGAAGTCGGCGAATCTGCGCTATTAGCTGAACGTTTGACTGCGCGTGGGATACAGCGGTCGGGCGTGGGAGTTAACGGCGATTTTCAATTCCGAGGCGCAGTTTTGCGTGCTGATCGCACGCGGCGGCCTCTGAGCCTCCGACAGTTTGGAAATTGTCGGTTGCTTTCGCTCGTGTTTCACCTCGTCTCGCTCACCGCGGCTACCGCTCGCTCCTCAGCGCCCGCAGTGACGTAAGAGTCCGCCACGAGCGTTGTTATTAATGACGTCATGTTTCATCTCGACACGGATCATCCGCCCTTCAATCCGGCGCTCATGAAAGACGGTCACGAGCGGCCTTGTGCTACAGCAGTAAAATACCCCGCCTGCCTCGATTGCAAGGTCAGACGACGTTCACCTACACACTCGAACAGCGCTGTACTAGTTCATCCTCGAACAGCGCTGTACTAATTCATCGCAGTACTGTGAAACGTAAACAACTCTTACGGAACATAATAGCACCTTTTAAGCGGAGACTCGTGTAGGCACTTGTTTCGTATTTGCATTATTAGCCGTTAGGTACATTCGGTTACCCTGATTTTCATGATTAAAGTATGCGCTTCCAATATGCACACAGTTTAGTTGTCCAAAGTAACTTGGAGTGGATAAAACCAAACGAAACCGAATCATTCCAAATACCACTAATTTGTACCAGTCCAAATCATACTAATTCCATTTGATTCGAATACAACTGCGTCTGACCCGCACTTACCTTGCGAACTGAAGACTTGCACTTCACAGAGCGAGAGGGCTCCATCCACTCCCACCATCTGAATGAACACATATCGCCCAGTCATGGGACGGGCGCACTTGAAGTCCTTCTCGGAGCCCTCCTCCAGTGTGCCCGGGAACCAGGCGCAGAGCCGGTTCTGCTGCAAGGTGGGGCTCGTGCCCACGCGAATCTCGATATCCTGCAGCGGCTTCTGACCTGTGGGCGGCGGCCGGCACGGGCAGGTCAGAACGGACAGGGCGATTGTTGGGGACGAACTGCCAGCTGCTAGTCGTGAGATATGTACAAAATCGACTCTATTTTGTAACGCACCAGAATGTTTCGAATGCATGTTTCACGCTAATTAAAGCAACGCATAGAAGGTGTTTTGTATTCACCGATAACTTTCGAGTAGGGCGGTTCCAGGGGTTTTCATATAGATACAAATCTGCTCTGCATTGTTTTTAGAAATTCATTTTTTGAGCACTGCTTTTCGTACAATGAATTCGAAACTTTCTGCGATCATGACGCAAAAATTCGTCATTTTTCACCTCTGTGCCGGTACCTAAGTATAGGTGGTCGGGGAGGTCAGAGCACGGGGTTGGGCGAGGCCCATGGGTCGCTCTGACGCAGCACAATAATGTCGGAGTTGGTGGGAGTCGGAGGTCATGCCAAAAGGGAGGGACTCGCGGCCGATATGGGGAGGCTGCAGAGCATGTCGCTGACCCAGTTTATGACGTATATGGGAAGAAGGCGGTGGTAAAAACCAGGACGCCGGTTATCGGGGGAGGGGGAAGGTGGCAACTAAGTATTTATTCTCTCGTTGTACTAAGTCGGCGTTATAGATAAAACAGACTCTGCCACTTGAGCAGACATTTTAAGAGGGGCGGATCTACTAGATATTTCATTTGTGCAGCCTGCTTTTCCTAATATCCTCTTGAGTCTATTTGTCCACTGGATTGTAGGTACATATTTTTTGTCTGGCTTGATAATTCCTACCAGAATGCGTTGCCAGGTTTTGATATGCGTCGCGGCGATATTACATAAGTGCGTCCTGATAAATCCTCGATGTCAGGATGTTTGACTGTCGTTTTTTTTCTCTTGTCGCGAACGAACCCATAGTTTGGCCTTTTTATAATGTGGTTCATGGTTGTAAATCCATGAAACGTATTTGAAACTGGTATGCAACTGCTCCCAAGCTGTTATAATTCTGTGAGCAAAAAGGTCGAAAATATCACATTGTTGTGCCACTGCGGCGAAATTCCTTCTATCTTTGCGGTGGAAGAATCTCATTGAGTGGCTGCATTGGTGCCCTTGGGCTGAATTTATTTTTTTAATGAATGAAATTCAAATAATCTAATTTGTGAGGGCCTAGTTATCCAGACCCAAAAAACAAAGCAAAAAATTCCGCGCCGCTACGCGGCGCAAATAATTCAGTGTTATTTGCCAGTACAAAAGGGATCAATATAGACTGTACACACTGGCGGCCGCAGGGGGGGGGGGGGGGCATGGGGGTCATGGCTCCACCTTTGGCCTTACATGAGGGGCAACATGTCTTGCGTCCCCACCTTTTGCCCCAGACATATTTCCTCGTTTTGACCCTGCTTCCTGGTTCCAATGGCAAACATTAGTTCTCCAGCCCGCTCAAAACCTCAAATTTATAATATAATAATAGCAATAATAGTTGTGTAGGTGTCCATTTTTCGTAAATACCATTGGTAGTTAAGTTTAGGGGCAGATTTCGTGACACGTTTTCTTCAAGCCCCCTCCCTTCGCAAAATCCTGCATATTTGTAGTTCAAAAACATTTTTGAAGTCCGCACGAGACACAAAGCAATATGATACACTGCTATCGCATGAATAAGATTTACTGCTCATAAAAACTGCTACCCCCTGCAGTCACGAACATCGACTACCCTCTTGGTCAAGTTGCCCCCCCCCCGCCCCACCCCTCTTCATCAGCCGTCTGGGCCCGCCATTGACTGTACAAATAATATATTTTAGCACCATCCGCGGCACTTATAATGATAGAAAGTGTACGACCGATATTGCAAATATTTTAATATCGGTCGTACACTTTCTATCATTTTTTTTTTTAAACTATAGCCAACGTTTTGCAATACAAAACAAAAACTGAAGTAGGGGCAGCCTCAAAATATAGTGGACCAAATCCGTTGAGTTTTCAGATCTGGGTATGGGTAGAGGCACCACTCCAATTGATGAAGCCCCCCCCCTAAAGATTGTCTGGATCCGCCACTGTATGCGTTAGCCGTTACCCCCCCTAAAGATTGTCTGGATCCGCCACTGTATGCGTTAGCCGTTACCCCCCCCCCCCCTAAAGATTGGCTGGATCCGCCACTGTATGCGTTAGCCGTTACCCCCCCCCCCCCCTAAAGATTGTCTGGATCCGCCACTGTATGCGTTAGCCGTTACCCCCCCCCCCCTAAAGATTGTCTGGATCCGCCCACTGTATCGTTAGCCGTTACCCCCCCCCCCCCCTAATAGATTGTCTGGAATCCGCCACTGTATGCGTTAGCCGTTAACCCCCCCCCCCCACTAAAGATGTCCTTCACTGTATGCGTTAGCCGTTTACCCCCCCCCCCTAAAGATTGTCTGGATCCGCCACTGTATGCGTTAGCCGTTACCCCCCCCCCCCCCTAAAGATTGTCTGATCGCCACGTGTATGCGTTAGCCGTTTACCCCCCCCCCCCCCCCCCTAAAGATTGTCTGGATCCGCCACTGTATGCGTTAGCCGTTACCTCCCCCCCCCCTAAAGATTGTTCTGGATCCGCCACCTGTTATGCGTTAGCCGTTACCCCCCCCCCCCCCCCCTAAGATTGTCTGGATCCGCCACTGTATGCGTTAGCCGTTACCCCCCCCCCCCCCCCCCCCCCCTAAAGATTGTCTGGGATCACGCCCACTGTATGCGTTAGCCGTTACCCCCCCCCCCCTAAAGATTGTCTGGAATCCGCCACTGTATGCGTTAGCCGTACCCCCCCCCCCCCTAAAGATTGTCTGGATCCGCCACGGTATGCGTTAGTCCGTTACCCCCCCCCCCCTCTAAAGATTGTCTGGATCCGCCACTGTATGCAGTAGCCCGTTACCCCCCCCTAAAGATTGTCTGGATCCGCCACTGTAGGTTAGCCCCCCCCCCCCCCCTAAAGATTGTCTGGATCCGCCACTGTATGCGTTAGCCGTTACCCCCCCCCCCCCTAAAGATTGTCTGGATCCGCCACTGTATGCGTAGCCGTTACCCCCCCCCCCCCTAAAGATTGTCTGGATCCGCCACTGTATGCGTTAGCCGTTACCCTACCCCCCCCCCTAAAGATTGTCTGGATCCGCCACTGTATGCGTTAGCCGTTACCCCCCCCCCCCCCTAAAGATTGTCTGATCCGCCACTGTATGCGTTAGCCGTTACCCCCCCCCCCCCCCTAAAGATTGTCTGGATCCGCCACTGTATGCGTTAGCCTTTACCCCCCCCCCCCCCCCCCTAAAGATTGTCTGGATCCGCCACTGTATGCGTTAGCCGTTACCCCCCCCCTAAAGAATTGTCTGGATCCGCCACTGTATGCGTTAGGCCGGTTACCCCCCCTAAAGATTGGCTGGATCCGCCACTGTATGCGTTAGCCGTTACCCCCGGCCCCCCCCCTAAAGATTGTCTGGATCCGCCACTGTATGCGTTAGCCGTTACCCCCCCCCCCCCCCTAAAGATTGTCTGGATCCGCCACTGTATGCGTTAGCCGTTAACGAGACTTATTTAAAGGGAGCCCCCCCTAAAGATTGTCTGGATCCGCCACTGTATGCGTTAGCCGTTAACAGACTTATTTAAAGGGAGATAATCACCTTCTGATTTTGTTAGCAACAATTTCTTTGGCTACCGTTATGGTATTAAAATGTTGTTATCTAAATTTAAGAATTAAATACAACTATTCCCTAATTCGAAGTTGGAAGTTTAGCAAAATTAATGATCGAGTTATTTTCCCCCCACTATTGGAAAGCGCAGTATCTGGCGCTTTTGCATCAATCTGTTCAACGTTGTTGAATGGGCACTTGTAAACAGATCGCCGACACTAAATAGGTCGCCGTAGTTTAGCTGGCACCGGCCGGCCGGTGTCAAGCTAAACTGCCGATGTCAATGCACCTTTTTCTCAAATGATGGTGATTGTTCATAACATTTTTGGCACATATTCGCAAAAGATAGAGCGCAGGGAACATATTGCAATACCTTCATGATAAATAACAATGCGTAGGGAGGCTAATTTACTGAATTCGTTACCGAGTACTTGCTGAGTATCGACTGATATAAGCGTGGGATCGCTTATCGGTAGGAAACTGCCAATATATTTCGGTAGGAATGTTAATATGCAAAATGTGATGAACTTACATCATATTTTGGCCTCGTCTATCAATTTCAGATGCTAACTTCATTTTTGTGGAAAAGGGTGATTATCTCCCTTTAAGGTTTACCAGATACATAATATTGGACATAATATAGACATATAAACTTATAGACATAATAAACACAATAAATATAGACATATAGACATAATACCAGATACATAACATAATATAATATATAACGTTGGCAAAATATTGTTGTTGAAGTTCATTACATGCTTCAAAGTCAGTTTCAAGATGGCGGCTCCCGCGTCGATCGGCTCCTTGGCTGGTAAGAGCCCTTTAGTTTGTTTTTGCCATTTTGTATAACATCCACACGCCCTATTGATTATTTATATGATTTTGTGTTGTAACCGCCATTATGACTTGTTTATTGTTATTATCATGTTTTTGCCACATCTAAATATAGGAGAATTCATCAGATTACGCACATTTTTAACGGCATTGAGTCCATAACTGTACGCTGGGGTGTACATGTCACAGCCATGCGCAATGGGTGGTAGCCGAAAAAATCGCAGCAGATTCATTCTTTTTAGGCTAAAATTAGTCCGGGTGCACATTTTCAATTACATTTGGCCGGGTCAATTTGTCTTGGGTCTCAAGAGGATATCATGTGCTACAAAGCCTTTCGCAGTTGCACCGTCCCCAAACCCGGACACATAATTATCATCGGTATGTTGGATGCGTCTGGAGGAAGGATCACCTGCGTCATCTAAGCGAGAACGGCCATTCGTACCCATCCATGCTGGGCGGGGGCGGGGGCGGGGGCGGACAGCCGACCCGGGCGGCACCGCTGCCGGTCGGCCGACTGACCTGCAGAGCGACTGACGGCTGGGGTGAGGGGGAGGGGGAGGGTGGACAGACCGGTACCGACCGGTGTCACCCGGCACTCCACTCTCGAGTGACACGTGCTGATCCCTATCTGCTGTGGCCGCGTGACCTGCAGGCCCTGTGTGCTGAGCGCTGACCAGTTACCAGTTACCAGTTACCAGCTACCAGTTCCCGGCCGCAGAGCCGCTCTGCAGGCCCAGTAACGGGACAGAAGCTCAGCGCCCGGTGATAGCCTCCAAGGAAAGCAGGTCGAGCAGGGACAAACGCCGTTTTAAGCAGGTGACTGCCTGGCCAGCTGACAAGTTTCGCGAAACCAATGCTCTGTATCGATTTGCTATTGAAATTTGAGTTCACTCATTAGCATAACATGCAGCCATTCCCTGCCTTGAAGCGTCGGATGGAAATGTAATCAAGATGGTCGTGAGTTAAGCCTAGCGGTCAGTTTTTAGCTGCATTTAGTTTTGGTTTAGTTTGAAACTCTATTAAATTGAGAAAAAATATATAATTATACATACTTTAACTTAATTTATGGCATCCATAAGCACAGCAGGTCGTTATTCACGCATAATTCCGAACATGCTAACAGAAGGTAATCCAATTGGTCACGAAGATAAACGTGTGCAAAGCCATTGCGGTACCCCAGCCCGCTTAAAGGGATTATATAAGTTTCCGTACTGAAAGGAAATGCACTTATTTGCAGTTGAATAAGCTTTAAAACACGTTTAAGACATATAACAGGGACTTCAATGCTCATTTAGTCATTATTTCAGCAATTATCATCGTTCAAACTTTGGCGTTTTTCGAGACTTGTATCAGATAACTAGTACTTGTTCGGCATTACAGTCCAGGGCGGATCCAAGGGGGGCGGGGGGGGGGGGGGGGACAAAGAGGCCAAAAAACGGCCGGCTGGATCCGCCCTTGTTACTGTCCACGCACTTTTGTCTAGAATCAGCATCAAATTCAATTCGGAGTTGTGAATTATCTGCAAGTCCTACACTGGATCACATAAATGATTATGCAATTCAAAACTGACTTTATTACTACCAACTTTATTACTACACACTGTTCGTTCGGGGTTTGTGGTTTTCTTATCTCTGGCCGGAAGCGTTGAGAATTTGGTGGTGGCGTTTTGGCATGAAAATTCATGAAAAATATCGAATTTTATGGAGAAGAAAAACTAGGTAGCTGCTGCTGTCATTGGAACACAAAAAAAATCAAATATTGCTTATTTTACCGGAAATATATTTTACCGGAAATATGCATAAGTGAGGTGTTTGTACTAGCATAAAAGAGATGACTGGCTCCGCCTCAGCCGGCCCTGCAGAAAGTACGCGGTGACATCACCGCGCACCTTGAATTGTCCTTACGTGCAGACGAGGTCATTTCCAGAAAAATGTGGCTACCGTGGGACTTCTACCACCTTTATAAGTACGGTTTACTATGTAACTCAATAATTCTGGGAAAACCCCGTGTAATCCCTTTAAATGCAACCACTGATGCGTCAACTTACCGCAGCAGCCTCTGGTGGTGATCCTGATGAGGTCGATAGGGTACTCTGCCAGGAGGTCGACCCGCCACCAGGGCGACGACTGCTCCAGCGTCTCCGTGCACATGCCACCATCGTGCAGCGAGCTCTTCTCTCCGTCGTTACCGTTCGAGGCCGGACCGCCGCGCGCCGTCGACGACTGGTTCGACGGCTTACCCTGCGCCACGTTCGTCGCTGTAAACGAGACGCGTCGTTATTGTGAGGGGTATTTAAGCAGACATGATGTGGAGGACGCTCTGGGCTGTGGTATGGAAGTGGACGTGAACAACCATCCCGGCACCGCGCGACAACACCAAAGGCACACTCAAGTTTGGCGTTTGTGGGTCCAACGTCTTAAACTCAAGGCTTGACAAGGTGTGGTGGGTAGAGAAGGGTGTGGGTGAGAAAGGGTGTGAAAAGGAAGAAAGGGTGTGGTGATATAGGGATACACATACGCAAAGGTCGATAAGCAAAGTGGACAAATTATTTTGGAGTAAATTATTATTTCTCTTGAAATTGCTTGCGAACTGTGCTACAACTTCTTGACCTGAACATACCTGGCCTGGCCTACACTGCCTGCTTCCATCCAGCAGGCAGAGATAAGTGCATTTATGGAAGGTGCACTTATCGTTAGAATCACTGAAACTATTAAGTTGAAGCTCTACGAACGAGGCCCCAAGAAAGTCTAAAGACGACACCACGCGGACAAGTATCAACTCCTCTGACCACTCTATCTAGAGTACAGACAATTTCCCTTTAAACTAGGCCAGGTATGCGTCTGACCTGGCGGTTAGGCCCCGTTTCACGCTCCTGTGCGGGTCAGAACAACAGGAGCGTACAAGCACCGGACGCGGCGAAAGTCGACATTGTCTGGCTTGTCCGGTCAATTAAAGAAATCGTATCCCCCAACCTTTCTTAGTTTCGCCCCGGGAGATATTTGACATGATCAAATTATGCAAACTTTTGCCGTGAACAGTCTCTAAATGCAAGCTGAATCGCAGGCTGACGAATCAAAGCACCGGTATCGGTCGTTGCCATGGTAACGACCTGGACGCATTCACGCCCGCAGCGTTAACCAGCCGTAAACGAGCTCGTATTCTGTGCGCCTAATAACGATAACTTTCTCTTCCGTGGGCGGCCGGCCGTTGGAGACGGCGGGTGGGGGAGGGGCGGTAGATGGGATGGGGGGGGGGGGGGGGGGGTCGCGGCCCACCAGTGGCCCTGGGCTTTCTCCGCTCGGTCGCACCGCCAGCTGGACCGGGGATTGATATAAGTACTCTGAGCTGGACTGTGCCGACGGTCGATCAGCTGGTCGGAGCTGGACCATTGCCAAAATAACGCTCAGACAAGGTCCATGGTACTGGGGATGGCCCTGGCTAACCGCACGATTCTGGAGCGTCCTGGTGTTGGGGGGGGGGGGGGGAGACGACTGATTCATAATAGGGCCCTGGGCGTCGGTGAAGGCCTCACGTTTAAAAAAAAACTGTATATTCCATAACGTATTTAATTATTATAATTATACATGAATATTTAAAACATTAATATTAATAATTCATTAATTGACGAATTGACGAACGTTCACCCATGGATCGGTTCAAATAATTTAACAATCGAATATCGAGTGTATTGAAGCATCAATGGATCGTCTCACCGCTGAAAATTACGGTGAGCCAGCCTAACGGGGAAAAAATATATGGTCCACATCCCGTGGGTCGAACATGTGATTACTTGCCGATGTAAATATAGCAGAGAGGGGAGAGTTTGAACTGGAACATTCATTCTTAAAGGGAAATATTCACCTTTTTCCATAAAAATGAAGTTCTTACTTGACATCGATAGACGAGACCAAAATATATAGTAAATTGATCACATTTTGCATATAAACATTCTTACCGAAAGATATTTCAAGTTATAGTTGATAAGCGATCCACGCTTATAATGGTCGGTACCCAGCAAGTACTCGGAAACGAATTCAGTAAATTAGCCTCCCTACGCAATACGCATTGTTATTTATCATGAAGGTATGCAATATGTTTCCTGCACTCTATCTTTTGCGAATATGTGCCAACTTGTATGAACAATCAACAAGCATTTGCAAAAAAGTGCATTGAAATCGGCCGTTTAGCTTGGCCCCGGACAGCGACCTATTTAGTGTATGCGATTTGTTGATATACACCCGTATTCAACGTTGAACAGATTGATACAAAAGCGCCAGCTATGTCGTGTTTCGCTAGTGGAGGGAAAACGCCGATCATGAACTTCCAACTTCGAATTAGGGAATAACTTTGTTTAATTCTTAAATTTAAATAACATCATTGTTATACCATAACGGGAAACCTGAGAAATTGTTGCTAACAAATGAAAAGGCGAATATTTCCCTTGGAATGGAATTATCACTTGAAATCGACAGACGAGACCAAAATATATTGTAAAATTATTACATTTTGCATATAAACATTCTTACCGAAAGATATTTCAAGTTAAAGTTGATAAGCATCAACTTGGTAACGAATTCATTGTCTGAGCTAAAATTAGCTTGCGTACGCATTGCTATATATCATGAAGGAATATAATATGTATTATGCACTCTATCTTTTGCGAATATGTACCAAACGTCTATGAACAATGAACAAGCATTTGACAAAAGTGCATTGAAATCGGCAGTTTAGCTTCGCCCCGGACGGCGACCTATTTAGTGTTCTCTACTTTTTTATAAAAATAAATAAGGACGTTTTTCTCATGAATTTTCAACAAACAGGTATTTAATGCATTACAATGCACACATGAAACATTTATCTGAACCGTTTTCCCATAATTAATCAATAAGCGTTTCAGAAAACCGTGATGCATTCGGCGGATTAACTTGGCCCCAGACGGCGACCTATTTAGTGTCGGCGATTTGTTTCCTTGGCCAATCAGGGACATTGTCACGCTTCTTGGCGCAAATACTTCATTTCTGGCCCTATGACTTGTTTTCAAATATACATTCAAACCAGAGATAGTGATGGATCATACTGTTCCTCACCATATATAAGTACATATTTTTCATTTCCCAAAATGTAATTTTTGAACCAGAAAAAGTTGGTATTCCACTTTTAAATTGAGAAGCAATCAATTTGATACCATACATGTGTACACTGGCGGATCAAGGGGGTTTCCCATCATGGGAAAATCCCCCCCCCCCCCCCCCCTCCCACACACACACAGGAATATCGGGGGAGGGGCATTCAATACAAGTATGCCCCCTCCCGTGCGTTCCCTGCACTGAACGTGAAAAACAATGATCTTAGGGCACAATTGGGTAAGTTAACAATTTTGCGGGGAAAATTAACAATTTATCGTAAAAATTGTCTTTGCAGCAGTCAGAATCCAGTTATCCGTAGTCAAAAACTGGAAAATTTCGCGCCGCTTCGCGGCATGACACAAGTGTCGCAATTGCTTATGCAAATTTGGAAAATGGGAAAATGAATTTAATTAAGTGTCTGGCATAGGGTCTCCTTGCACTGTCGGATCCAGGGGGGGGGGGAGTCATCAGGAAACTGCGGAGGTGGTGGCATTCAATACAAGTATGCCCCGCGCGTTCCCTGCGCTGAACGCAAAAAACAATGATCTTAGGAGAAAACTTCATGAAAACGGACGTTTTTTCTCGGGTGATTAAATTTGACATTTTTATGTATCCCTTTCTTTCAATTATAGACAAAACAGCGCACCTGATGCAATTCAAGCTGCCCCAGTGACACTAAACCCGCGCCCCGCTGGGGGAGATGGGGGGGGGGGGGCAGAATCTGCCCCCCCTCCCGAATTTTCTCAATAACTTGAAAACTATGATAGATATCAACGTGAAACTTGTAGTACCTTATACTGCATCAAGTATAAGTCTTCTCACTAAATTTCAATGAAGTTTATGTAGTATTTTGGGAGATAATGACGTTTTAATGACGTCATGTCGTGCCATTTTTGGTGGAACAACGATAAATGTTTGCAAAATCGTAGACAATAGAGTTTTATAGCAATTTGTGAATCCAGATCTTTTAAAGAAAGAAAAGGACATTTTCTTCGAAATGGCTATCTCGGATTTCCAAAAAAAATGACAAAAATAAACAAACGGACTTTTTATCCGGAAAAAAATCCACAAAAAAATGTTTGTGATTTTGAAAAATGAATTTCTTAAGCTCGAATACCAAAATAAGGTGACCGGCCCAAATCCGAGGGGAAAAATGGGGGTACTTTTGCCACAAAAATATGCCTCCCACGGAGAGAGTTGGATCCGCCAGTGCATGTGTAATAAAATAATGCAGATAAATAAATCAAAAGGCCATGATTTTCCTTTAAGCAAAAGAGGAATAAGAGTCTCATTTCTGCAGCAGGAGAAAGGAAGTGCTATGAGAGCGATACATGCATCATCAAGCATAGCAATTCAATAATACTGCCTATGAAACAATGCATCGGTGCAACATCTCCGTTGATAACCGTGCTGATCCAATTATCGGCGTTTCACCGGCATATAACGGTGTTCATTTGATCTATCCCCGACTCCTGATATCCCTGACATCTGATATCCCTGACACCTGATATCCCTGATACCTGATATCCCTGACACCTGATATCCCTGACACCTGATATCCCTGACACCTGATATCCCTGATACCTGTATCCCTGACACCTGTTATCCCTGACACCTGATATCCCTGATACCTGATATCCCTGACACCTGATATCCCTGACACCTGATATCCCTTACACCTGATATCCCTTACACCTGCTATCCCTGACACCTGATATCCCTGACACCTGATATCCCTGACACCTGATATCCCTGACACCTGATATCCCCGACTCTTGATATCCCTGACATCTGACATCCCTGAGACATGATATCCCTGACACCTGATATCCCTGACACCTGATATCCCTGACACCTGATATCCCTGACATCTGACATCCCTGACACCTGATATCCCTGACATCTGATATCCCTGACACCTGATATCCCTGACACCTGACATCCCTGACACCTGCTATCCCTGACATCTGATATCCCTGACACCTGATATCCCTGACACCTGATATCCCTGACACCTGATATCCCTGACACCTGATATCCCTGACATCTGATATCCCTGACACCTGATATCCCTGACACTTGTTCGGATAGCTCGATTGGTGTTAAAGTGATGCTGACAAGTGACAAGCATTGTCTCGACCTACGAAGTCCAGCAGGCATCTCAGGCATACTCGCGGGTGCTTCAACGGTCATTATCATCACACCTAAACTGGGTGTTGGCCGGCACCTTCTTCATTGTGTTGCATTCGTAAAACGTGGGCTACCCGAGGCTGCGGGAGCATGGTAACTCCACCCGTTTTACGGCGTGCGTGCTTGTTGTTGGGTTCTTACGATAGCGCAGCCGTGACAGTCATGTGCCACCAGGAATGCTAACCATGTTCGAAGGTGTGATGGTGGCCAGACATACCTTACACCTACAGGTGACCCGTCCGGAACTCGAACCCCGATCCGCGGCAGAGGAAGCAGTGATTCTACCCCGCGGGGTATAATAGCGCCGCGGCGCCGTGGCGCTAGCTTGCCGCCCATTTTTACGAGGTGACAATGACGTATGGTGCACTGACAAGACCTTTACCACCCACACCCCTAGCCCTTTTGAAACACTAAGGTGGCCGCTCACTGGGCCATTCGGCACGTGATATCACTGCGACATTCCGCGGTTCCGCGGCGTTCAGCACAGAAAAAAACTCGTCCGCACCAGTTTTTCCCGCGATATCGCCCGCTGAATGACGCTGTGTGCGGCCGCCTTTAGCACGGCAAGCAGCACTGAAGCTCCTTTTGTTTAGAAAACAATGCGCGATTAATCACTGTCCTAGCACCTTCTGCACCACACCAGTCCTTGGGAGTAACACCATACAGACTGGGTGCTTATGAATGACTTCCTTTTAACCATTAGCGACGACGACTATATTAGCTATCCCGGTTTCTGATTCACACACCGCTCGCGTTCAAAGTGAAAATGCGCCTGAATTCGAACGCAAAACATGCAAAATTGTTATTATGCTAACAAATTCGCCGTCTTCTTAGCTGATAAGTGGATGCATTTCTAACATTCCAGAACACCTAATATGAATCGCCGACGTTTGTCTCGGCTCCAGTTTGTCTCAAGACCAGACCTGACCTCCACCAGACAGCGACGCTCCCCCGCCCGGGGCTGCTCGACGCGGGGACCACCGCCAGGGGAGAGGATGTGCCCAAGGTCACCGCTGAGTGGCGCTGACCACCACCCGGGGCACCTGGCGGTCAATAACGGAACCAGAGCGGACCAGTCTCAAGGTCACTTACCGCAGGTGGGAGTCTCCCCAGTCCAGGTGCTCTCGGAGGAACACAGCCGGCTGGCATCCCTGTGAACAGAGGGGGAGGGGGGTCAGACAGGGGGCCAGGGAAGCGGCAAAAGGAGGTCTGTCTGGCAAGGGGGGGGGGAGAGGGGGTGAAAACGGCTAACCTACCAGCAGCCAACAGCTGGCTGGGGAGAGCGCGGGAGGATGACGAGGAGAGACAGAAACAGCAAACAAGCATTTACGTCAGATGACCAGAAAACCATGACCAAACACACATCTGGAACATGACGTTATTGCATCAGAAGCATCGGAGCATCCATGCGAATGGAAGCATGTACAACATAAATACGTGAAGTTTGCCGAGAAAAAGATACAACTCACGGCGGAAGGAAATGTTTTCATAGCTAAAATAATGTTACATCCATTACCACAACACATTTTCCAAGCAATTCCCAATGGTTCCGGGATCTAAGTACTCGTACTTTTAGCGATCAGACCCCGTCATCCGTGTTCGGCAATCCACGACTATGCTAGCGACGAATCCTGCATAAAATCACGATCGGGAAAAGGCCACCAGTCCCACCTAATCGGTGTTTCCCCGCACCTGTGACACACTCTGCGAGATCCGTGAGATCCACAGCACACTCTGCGAGATCCGTGAGATCCTCAGCACACTCTGCGAGATCCGTGAGATCCTCAGCACACTCTGCGAGATCCGTGAGATCCTCAGCACACTCTGCGAGATCCGTGAGATCCTCGGCACACTCTGCGAGATCCGTGAGATCCTCGGCACACTCTGCGAGATCCGTGAGATCCTCAACAGACTGGCAGTGTCACCACTGTAATCCGGGTGAAACTCGAGATGACGTCATGACTCCCACGCTGATATACCTGTGCACGCGTCAGCGTCCGGCCGACCCGTGCCACGGGGCGTGGTCTGGGAGTCGGCCCAGCCACCGACCGGATGGGGGGGGGGGGGGGGGGGGGGCTCGTCTAGGCCAGTTTCTCTCACCGTCGTGTGACCGGTCCACCGGTCGGAGGGTTTACGATTTCCTGGCCGAGTGAGGTACTTTCAGAGATAAGTAGGAATTCGTTGAATTGGCTATGTATTGTATAGAAGCAAGCTGATATAGGTAAGAGTGGGTCAATTAAATGGGCGCTGGAGTTTACAACAGTTCTCTAATTGATTATCCGGAACAGTACGCTACAATACAAACCAGTAAACGTCTTTTTGGGGCGATGACCGAGCGGGCGCACTCTGGTAAAGCTAAAACAGGTTTGCAATATGAAACGGTACGGGAGCTTACATGCGCATTGACAGTATCCCAATGATGAGTAAAACGTTCAATAGTTTTACCGTGGTTATACTCTAGTATGCATATGAACGTTCAGCTGAATCGGGCAGGTGGTTTCAGAGATAGCAAATAGTGGTCCGCACGTGCGCAGTGAACATGTGCATAGTGACTCAAAAGTTCCGCCAAGCGCAAACCTCCTAACAGCCATTCCTAAGCATATATGCAAATTTTCACCTCGATAGGTCCAGTAGTTTCCTATGCTCTGAAATACGGTGGCGCACGTGCGCACGTGCATATTGGTGTATGCCTCGGCACGTCTAAAGCAGCTAATATTCATGCCCTAACGTACATGCACAATTTCAGCTCATTAGTTCCAGTAGTTTCGAAGATATAAAAAGGGGTCCGCACGTGCGCACGTGCCATACAACTTCCGATGCATGATGTGGAATATTGCTAGGATGTCAGTCGGGAGCAGCACACCAAATTTCGCCATAATCGGCTCAGTAGTTTCTGAGATACATCATTGGGGTGTAACTCGACACCCTTATTTCTTTCACGTGCTCACGTGCGCTCAAGCCTTAAGTTTAAATTAGGCATGCAACATATGGGGCATCATTGGCTCTTAGCGTACACCAAATGTGATCCAGTTTGATGACAACAAATTATAATTAGGCGCGATTTTCCTCCAAAATCGTCGATTTGACCTGCCCCACTTTTGCGCGTGCCACATACTGTGTTACTACCCCTATCAGAACCCACCATACCAAAAACAAAATTAATTTGATGGTCCTATCCAATGGTGAACACCCGATCTCAATCGGAGCAGTGGTTGCAAAGTTATTAGCTTCGAAAAGCGTATGTACGGCCGTGTCGGGCCGTGTCGGGCCGTGTCGGGCCGGGTCAAATGTAAATTTGTCTAGTATAGTTGACGAGAAACCTCACGAGCGCCTCGCGCTCGCTCAGTAACAACGCAATACGCTTGTTCAATAAGGGGCTATAACTTAACACATCATGTTTCGTTCTACGAGACAAACGTGACTAAAACGCAAAATCGTGAACCATTTGGCGTGTGAACTGTGCCCAGCTGGTAGCCTGAATTCTGCAGCGGGTATCAGTCCATACCTAAATGTGTATGAACGGCGAAAACAATGCAGCCTAGCATATAGCCATGACAATGCACTCAGCAGCACGACATGCACTCTGCAAGTCATTGTTCGTGGAGTGGCTACGTGCGTGCATGTGCCACAATTGATCTGTCGATTGCAATGTTAATCAGACTAAGTGTGTAAGACTCATTGATAGTCACCGCGGGTTAATAAGGTAATTGATATTGTCAGTTATTCACGCTGTAAAAGTCATTCAGGGTTTTGCCCAAGGTATTTTAATGAAGCGGGGGAGATTAAGCTTACTGGTTAATGTTTCTAATGAATATCCTGTATAGTATGCATCACAGACAGTCAAATGCGGATATACCAATCCACGATTAGTAATCATGTTATTCATGGTTCGAAGTTCGAACAAAGCGGAAATAACAGCAAGCCAGAAGATTTTTAAAGTCTTATTAGGAATTATCCAAACATGATAAAATCACATGCTAAACAGGATTTGAACACATTCCTTAGATGCCTGAACAGTGAACAAGCCCAACATGCCACGATATGGTCTATGCCAAAGTCGTGTTCGGGCCGTTTCCGTGGACAGGTAGAGTTGAAGGACGAACCAATGTCATCTGTGGCCCCAGCGACTTCCAAGGCAGTGTGGCGAACGAACTCGGCTCAGAAGCCTGAAGATCAAGGACAGATGCGGACAAGCCACACAATGAAAATCCACGAGAGGTGCTGATATAACTCGGAACTCAAGGAAACGGAAACAAAGTGCAACAGTAGATAAGATTACTGAAACATACTCATATACAGACAATGCGTTCGGTAAAGTAAACTGTCCTGAAAGCTTAACAAAGAACTGATATTTGCAAGGCCTCATATTCTCTTGCAACTTTTTCGTCGAGTCGGACCGAGAATTTACAAATGAAGAGAAGTTAGTTCCTGAAGTTTGTTCATGGTATAGTTATATTTAGACTGAACGAGAATGTTTCAACCACAGCTTTCACGGAATATGAGTAGGACTGGCGTGAGTTTTAAGTAAAGCAAGTCAGTAGATATAGTTCGCTTCCAGTTTGAGCTAGCTTTGTGACCTGGAATATACGCAGCAGACTCTGCGCTATATACGTAATGGACATAGTCCAGTGCAGCACTGCAGTATAAGCAGTGGATGGAACAAATGGATGCACTTTTACCCATGATAGTGTCTATGACAACAGAAGTCACCGCTGAAGTTGTGCAAAAATAGTACAGCAAACGTTCCAGCGGTACGATGGTTGCATTAGTGCGATCGTTATCCTTTTACTGCGCTCTCAATGAGACATCTATGTTTTGCAATGTATGCCATTGTTCTCGGTATTTTTACAAGATTGAGTGTAAATGACTTTACTCCAATAAAACGTCACGTATTGTACGTTGGCGCTGATAAGAAACTCTGAGCACACCGTGAATCAGCTCGAACTCGTGAGAACATCTCGAACCGGGTAAAAACGAAGCGTTTCCCAACCGCCTCACATCACGTCCATCACAGGAAACCATCCGTTTCTTTTCGTGTGTGCTCTTCGCAAACCCTCCTCGACCCGTCATTCACTTGTTAAGGAGTGACGCATTCGCTGGGCCTCGCTACTGGGGCCTGTCGCAATACGGGGAGAACACAGACTCGCGGTGAACAAGTTTTCCACGCGTGAAATCCGCCATTATACGCCCCCGCACGGACGCATCGCGCGGCGTGGCGTTTCTCAACGCACGGCGACGTTTGCGCGGCGCGCACTCGACCGTCCAACGCGCTCCGGGCTCCCTCCAGTCGTCATGGGCGGCTGCACCCAGAGCCTCACCTGCCGCTCCGTCTGGCTGTCAGAGGGGAGACGACAAGACGAGAGACAACGAGACGAGAGACAACGAGACGAGAGAAGACGAGATGAGAGAAGACCAGACGGGCGACGAGACGACGAGACGACGAGACGACGAGACGACGAGACGACGAGACGACGAGACGACGAGACGACGAGACGACGAGACACGAGAGACACCGAGACGAGGAAAGATCAGACGGGAGACAACACGACGAAAGACGAGACACGAGAGATGAGAGACGGTGTTAGACGAGAGCTCAACGGGATGAAAGCATGGGTGGAGTTTCCTATTCAAATGGTGGGGCCCTGCCCCACCAACTTTGTGTTTTTCCCCACCAACTTGTGTCAGATTGGAAGGTTTCCTGGCGTTAAAGTGGTCATTTTTCGCCTCAACCATGCCAAACAGCCAGCCAATATGGATTTTGCCCCACCAACTCTTTTTTTTCTGAAAAGCTCCACCCATGGATGAAAGACGACGAGACGAGAGACGATGGGACGATGTCAGACAAAAGCGCGATGGGACGAGAGACGACGAGACGAGGATCATCGGAGAGGTGTAGAGGTGTAGTGGTGTAGTGGGGCGAATGGATATAAATTTCTTGCACCAGTGCGCTTGGTCCGGAGCGGAACGAGGAAGAGGGGTGTGGACGAGAGACGAGAGACGGGCAGGGTGAACTCGTCACGGCCTTGTGGCGACGACGACTAGCAAAAAACAGAGCCAACTCGGGGCTGTGTGGAAGGGCGGCAGAGGTGTGAGGGTAGTTGTGACTGGCAGGTGGGGAACTGGCTGCCAGGCTCCTCCCGAATAACGATCTTTATTCCGCGTCGAGTCACCAGAGAAACCTGGTGGTGCATGCTTATCTGCTCTCCAGGCAGATGACTTCAAGTATCAAGTACCAGAGTTCAAGTACCAATGGTATGCAAATTATTCAAGAAAATGTTTCAGTACTGTATATTAAAAAAACTAAAATTTCTGCCAAAACAGCTTTCTTAAAGTGGCGCAATGTGGTCACTTTTCCCGTAGTTGAGACTGGAAGCACTGAGATTGACGTGGGGGTGAATAACATAAGGACACATGATCTGTGAGATAAACCTATATATAAGGCTGTGAGAATAAGCATGTGTCCAGGTTCATTGGGCACCCAGCCCATTAACAACGCCGAAATAAGGCTTATAATCATTCAATCACTTTGTCTGTAAAACTGTCTGATAGCAAGAGGATAGATTACTGAACAGATTAGCATTCAAGGTGCGGTTGACATTGAACTTGATGATGTCAGCACATGGGCCAGGCTTTAAATTCAGCTGTTTTCGAGGCCAATTCTTATCGCCTCCGCTGGCTGCGACCTTTCAGTGGCTGAATTATTCACCATTTTACACAGCTTTGTTAACCTTTAATTAAGTTTTACATCTTTCTTCCAAACATGAATGACGAAAAACACTCAGCGACTTTCAACCATAAAACGTTGTGTAAATTGGTAGAAGCAAGAACAAGAAATTCCACTTTCTTATTAAGCAGATTTCCAATCAGCGACATTTTATAACAGGTGAAAATGTCTAATTTAAATTAGCTTGGGGCATGAGACGTCTTAATTTCTTCCAGTGATTGGACTGTCTACTTTATAGCATCTTGTAAAATAGCAATTAGCGCCGTCGCCCGTCAGTTTAACGTCGGAAGTGGCACCAACAACTGTGGTGTGGGAGATTTCTCAAATCAACAGGTCGTTGTTTATGCAGAAGTTGTTCAGGTTTCTCATGGGTTCATCAAGGTTGTATAATCTACAAGAACACTTGATGGTGATTTTCGAGAGGGAAGGAAATACATTTTTTATAGATACTTACTGGATGAATAAGTGCAATTTTACTCAATTGTACTCATAAAGCCCTTCAATTATATAGGTACTGTAGGTCAAGTGTGCAATTCAAGTTTCTCAACAGTCTCTTATAGTCCTATGCAATTTGGCCACAAATCAAAAGCAAAAATTCAGAGACAAAAAATCCTCATTCACCTATTCAAAACTTAAAGGTGCCCATCTGTGGTGAGTCTACCCCTTTCTGACCTCCAGGTAAAAAATCACCTTCTGACCTCCAGAAACCAATCCTCTTACCGTTTTTGCCGACCGAGATTTCCCGTCCCTTTAGAAACCCTCCAAAAGCGGTGCCAGACCTGCAGGTACGCGTGACCGTTTTTTTGCTGCTCGCTGAACAATGAGACGGAACCAGACGGGCATTCTTGACGCTGCGTCCGCGCCAGACCTGTACCCACCCCGGACTGGACCGGTTGGTGGGGCCCAACCAAGTCCGAGCGACTCGAAAGATAGACGCACGTGGAGGGATTCGGGCAAGCCTTACTAGGTGGGCTCTCTAGCGAACTTATGGGCCTATTCCCGTGGCACCTCTAACCTCTTCTAACCTCCTCCAAGTTGCTCCAACTTGCAACTGTCGTATCCTAATGCACAGTCAGTTGCAAGTTGGAGCAACTTGAAGGAGGTTAGAGGAGGTTAGAGGCGCCACTGGAACAGGACCTATGTGTGTGGGGTTAAAGGGAATAGTTCACCTTTAACATGGGGTTTTGGACTGAGATAGCAGATTTGTAGAGCAGATCTAAAAATTGGTTGTGGTGAAAGAATTACCTCCCTACGTTAAGTAAATTCGATACAGGACCAGTGGGCCCGGTTTTATGTCCGCTGTTCCGGACCACGATCGGGACATGAACGCTCGCCGCTGGAGGCAGGTACACTCTCTGGCACGTAGTCTCTGATCACGACGCCTCGTTAATATGCGCTCAGCCGCCCGGGCGACGCGGCGGCCCCTTGTCAGAGACTGTACTTGGCGTCAGGCGGAGCGGGGCGGAGCCAGAACGCCAGCTGCTATCGTACGATTTCTCGTGAAATACAAAGAGAAACTTACTTCTTTCTCCACATATATCCATCAGTTGTCCAAACCAAAGTCATACTCGTAGTTTTGAGCTCAAAATGCTCCGTATGGTGGAATTTCAAGACCACTTTCAAGGTGACCTATTCCCTTTAAGGTCAGGTGAATGCGGGTACCAGTATGATGTATGGTTAGTTTCAGATGGCTAAACCTGTGCATCATTCTCTCATCCGTCAATAATGTGTTCTGCCTGAGAGAGCAAGGCAGCCATAGTCAACACTGAGGTCAGCTCGGTGGTTCAAGTTCAAGTTCATGTTCAACGGGTGTCACCGTCTTCCGCTCATTCAAAAGCAACACGCTCGTTTTTTAATCGAAGTTCTAGCTCAATTAGGGGTGATGGACGATGGACGTTAATTAGGGGCGATGGATGTTAATTAAAATCGGTCACATATGGACGTTAGGCCGTAGCTCTTGCCTGTCAATACACCAAGGGCATTTGACGAGAAAATACCTAGTATCAGTCGAACGTCATTGACCTGTAATTGTCATTGTCATTGATCTGTAATTAATAGTATCAGTCGACAGTCACTGACCTGTAATTGTTGAACTTCCGACCGAATCACAAGAAGCGTACCTATACTTCTCTGTAACACACTGTTAACATGCTTTTCAATATACTGACGATCAGTGTACTTGTCTCTTTATTATGTTGTGCATTCAAACTGTAACGAAATTTCTCTTTCGAACCCAAAACTCTACCCATGCGTAACATAATCGACGCATCGCTTATTAGAGAGACTCGAAACTCGATTTACTCAAATTTGAATAGACAATCATCACTTTCTCTCAATCATCACGCCCTTGCCCGCTCCGGTGAACCAGCTCTGCTTTAACTGTGTGAGACAGCTGTGTTGTCCAGCAGTCCACCCCCGGTGTGCCCGCAATCGGCGCCCGGTGCGCCAGCAGGGTGTGGCTCCACTGGTTTCCTCGCCTCGGGCGATTTTAACGGCGTGACGCTAGACCAAGGCCGGCCCGACCCCCGCCACGCGAGCGCGCTCGTCCCCAGCCGCTCGCGCCCCGAATACGGCCGGGGCGACAGATACTGCACCGGGGCACGAACAGGTCTGATGCAGCGGGTGCAGGGATGGAGGATGGCCGAATGGGCTGCGCTACTGAACCGGGCCAGCCAAGCTCGAACAAGATGGTGAAAACAAAACAACATCATGTGGCACCATGGGCCAACCACCGATAGACGAGTGCTGTGTGAAATGGAATAAAAAAGGCAAATATTTGATTACTTTCGAGTATAAGTCTGAGGCATCTCATCATGACCCGTCTTCGTAAATATTTATGAAGGGACTGGAAGCGATACTATTATTCATAACAAGTTTTCCGAAGTTCTCCGAAAGCTATAGAACGCCGTTTTGATTCGAACGAGCTTCCAACTAAAACGGTGTTATGCGATTTTTCAGTAAAAGGAGAGCATCCTCCGCACAAAAGATGATCCAATCTTTGAATCATCTCTTCGCCGGGAGTCTTGTACCACTGAGTGTAATCCCGTGATGTGAAGTGGGGACACGCTGGTCTCGCTGACGCATGGTCCTCGTCTGTCTGGTCGCATGGTCCTCGTGGAGTCTTGTACCACTGCGTGTTATCCCGTCATGTGAAGTGGGGACACGCTGTTCTCGCTGACGTGGTCCTCGTCTTTCGTCTCGGCAGACGGACTCCGCCATACACCGCCAGAAGCCGACTTTCCACATTCCAACATGACATCCGGCATACTTCTCCTCAGAAACCGCAGCATTTTTCACCTGCTGGCCTTGCTCGTCTCGTCAGAGACTGGGCCACCGCAACACTGAAGGAGACTAGATGTCGTGGTGATTGGTCCAAATCGGCAAGGCCTCCGTCATTCATGCTAATGAAGCGGGCCAAGAAGTTCCATGTATTGTAAATACTTCGCTTCACTGGCGGATCCAAAACAGCCAAACAAGTTGGTTGAGATGATACAAAAACAAATCCAACGCGATTCCAAAAACCTATTGGATCTCCCTTCCCTTTGCAATAAGAAGGTATTTAACCCGCACCGTGCCGGTGCTCGGCGCCAACTTCGCCGTGCCGGGGGAGAGGGGGGGTGTTAACCCGCGAGTTACTGGGGGGGCTATTTTTTGCCCCACTCCCGTTATTTTGCAATAACTCCTAAACAAACACCGGTATCGTCACGAAACTTGCAGTACCTTCTCTCACATCAATTCTACACATGTTGGCAAAAGGAAAAATATGAGGCTATGATAGGTCAACCGGAAATGACGTCAGAGTGACGTCATGTTCTTCGGTTTTTGTTGCAAAATAATGGTTTGCGGAAAACGCTGTCAAAGGTACGATATTGGAGATAAACTAAATTGTTTTAAACGACATTACTGAAATTAGACCGGGATATCAAACTGCTGTCTCAGATTTTTAAGATTTTGTGAAAATCAAAATTTTGAGAAATCCAAATACATTTTTTTTTTAACAAAATTTTCAAGAAAAAATCAGAGTTATCCAAAAACCGGAATATATGTGATCGCGACGTATGCGGTGAATATTTGTACCAAATTTCAAGTCGATATCTTTAAAAATGACCGAGTTATGACCTTTAAATGACAAAAAAAACGGCCACTTCTCACAGCATTACTATGCATAAAAACGCATTTCCATTTTTGCTTTTTATTTCTATTTATATGGAACAAACAATGTTCTAAGGTCATTTTTCGCGTTCTAGACGAAAAACAAACCCATAAACATGTGTTACAACGCCTAATGACCGTAATCTGCAGTTTGACCTCGTGACCTCGGATGACATTGACCTGACCCAAGGTCATAAACAGCTTAGAAAGGTACTTAGAAGTGTCAGACACACGAATCATACCGATTTATCGGCAGCTTATGCGTTTAATATCGCAATTTTGCGTGGCAATTCCATCCATCGAGACCTTTTGTACTTGACCTGACCTGTGACGTCATCGGTGACCCCGAGGTCAACAATATTATGTTTCCCTCAATAAATTTCCCAGGGCTATCGAATGCCGTTTGAATTTTTACATTCGGTCTAGTAGTTCCGGAGATCAGAGGGGGGGGGGGCTAAAAATAGCCCCCCCCCCCCCCCCCAGTAAGTCGCGTTATGAAATATACCCCAGTAACTCGCGGGTTAAGACACCCCCCTCAAACTCGAAAACTAAAAGGGCCTAGAAAGACGCCGAAAATCGCGTTCGAAAGCTCTTGACAAGCACATTCGAAAGTAATTCAGATTTTGTTTTTCCTAAAGCTAATATTGAGGTCACCAAAGAGCATCATAGGTCAAATTGTCTAGTTTTAGGACTCCGCTCCAGAAACCACCAGATATCACAGGAACTATGATAGCTAGGAACAAACGAAAACACAGCAATGGAAAGCTATTGAAATATTCAATCGGCAAAGTGTCCTCAGATTTAAGCGCAGGTCAATAGTTTAGGCTCCAGAGCTCATAAAATGCCAAAAAGGCTACTTTTTTACAAAACAGTTATTCACGAATAGCTTTTTACCTAATAACGACAAGGCAATAATATTGATGTCATCGTGTTTGTCTCGTCAAGGCACTTCGACTTATATTTATGTTGACCAGGTTAAGTTAACTTCAAAATTTGACTTCAGGTCACGGTTAAGTGGTGACCCAAGTAGGTAATGTTGCATATGGGAAGACGTACCTCGACGAGACGAACACATTGATGTCTGTTTCACTTCTCCATCGTCATTATGTCGAGAGTTATTGACATACAACTGTTGGTGACCTCGGATGACCTCGGCTGACCCTGTATGGGTCAATGAACAAAAATGGCACCTAGTTCATCAATAATGTCCTATCATAACATTACCCAGAAGGAATTATACTGATATCTTGCGTATCCTGGGAATAGGAATCATTTGAATACTTCCCCATTGACTTATAATGGGGAGGTCACGAAATTGACCCGACCTTAGGTCGCTGATATACAAAATCCAAGATACACGAATTGTAGATACATATGACCTTATGAAATCCTGTAAGTGTAAAACCGATCATCTAAGAACTATGACTGTGGTACGACCACAAGTTTTTTTGGAGGTGTGGTCACGTGACCTGGTCTGGTGACCTGACCTGAGATGACCCGAGGTATTTTTTTAATATAATGTGTGCAATTGATGTCCGAACAGCTGTAGCAAAAACGGCGGCGCTGTGCGCTGCCGTTTTTCGCTATCCTTGAAAAACCTGAAAGGGGGGGGGGGCAACCTCCCCCTCCCCCCCCCCCCCCGGCACGGCGCGGGTTTAAAACAAACTGTCCATGGTAAAGTTTTTTAGTTTTTCTTTAAAGGCAATCCCTCTCCTACCTTATAATTGATCGTAATATTTTTTGATTGTGTAACCTTGGAGTCCATTGTCTCATGCGAATATCAGCGTAAATGCATGTTTTTATGTCCATTTAGTGAGTTAAAAGGTGCTCTGGGCTTTGTTTGGTTCCCTTTCATAAAGAAATATAAGACAACGATCCGTCAGACAGTGTTAGATCTTCATCACATGGAAACAATACGTCATTAAAGTCACTATCAATTGAGTCACAATTCACCCGGCCATGCATAAGCGCCATAAGTGTTCTTGTTGCCACCGCGAGGGCGGGCCCCGACTGGGCTAGGTGACGGCCACGGACCCCGATTGGGCTAGGTCAGGGTCACGACTGGGCTAGGTCGGGGTCACGCTCACCAGAGTACCCGCAGTCTGAACTATGCACCACTTATTTCATCTGACTCGTGTCGAGACATTTCCGCCGCACCCTGTTTATCACGGCGGTAGTTCGTCTGAAAACAGTACGGCACCGAGCGCGCGCGCGCACGCGCGTGTGTGTGTGTGTGTGTGTGTGTGTGTGTGTGTGTGTGTGTGTGTGTGTGTGTGTGTGTGTGTGTGTGTGTGTGTGTGTGTGTGTGTGTGTGTGTGTGTGTGTGTGTGTGTGTGTGTGTGTGTGTGTGTGTGTGTGTGTGTGTGTGTGTGTGTGTGTGTGTGTGTGTGTGTGTGTGTGTGTGTGTGTGTGTGTGTGTGTGTGTGTGTGTGTGTGTGTGTGTGTGTGTGTGTGTGTGTGTGTGTGTGTGTGTGTGTGTGTGTGTGTGTGTGTGTGTGTGTGTGTGTGTGTGTGTGTGTGTGTGTGTGTGTGTGTGTGTGTGTGTGTGTGTGTGTGTGTGTGTGTGTGTGTGTGTGTGTGTGTGTGTGTGTGTGTGTGTGTGTGTGTGTGTGTTAAGTCAGTGTGACAATCAGCCATGTGGTGACATTCATGAGAAGTTGAATGGACACAAATATGATTAGGACTTATGGAAGTTGCATTGAGGAATTTGAGGTCAGGGGTGCAGGCCGATATAAACTATATGGAGTGGAAGATATTTGAATCCATGAGAAAAGTAAATAACTTGTCTAGTAAAGTAGGATGGTTGTCTCCGAGCAAAGGAAGATAAAATGGATGATTGTGCATTGTCGTACAATTCTGAAGTGGAACGCGCTGGGACTGGAAGCGGGGACAGGTGATAAGGATATGCTGAACAGTTGAATCGGCCATTAGCCGCCGCCTCGTGACTGCGCCTGCGCAGTATCGTGACGGCGGAACACGCCGCCCGCTGGCGGCCGCCATGTTGGATGGCGCGTCTCAATGTCGCCGGCGTGAGACAAACACGACGCCGTCGCCATGTTTGTCGCACGCCTGGCGACGCAGGAAACATTCCCGTGATTTATGTGCAGGGGTTGTCTCTCGGAGAATGCTGGAGGTCGGGAGTATGTGAAGCGGAAGCAACGATTTTCTCGAGGCAGATAAACCCTCTGATTTGAAGATCGTGACTGCGTGACAACGGTTCCACGAACTCGCTCAGAAAATTAGTGACCACAAAGATAACTAATGAGAAAGAAGCATCAAAATACACGTTTCCATGTCTCGGGAAACATGCCATAGTTTGTTCCTTCTCGAAGGAGTGGTTCTGTCCCAGCACGCAGTGCCCGGGTTGACATCAGACTGCATGACCACCATGTTTTCTATCGTAGTAATGCACGCCACGGCCATTAACCCGCGCCGTGCCGGTGCTCGGCGCCACCTTCGCCGTGCCGGGGGGGGGGGGGGCGTTTCGACGCCCCCCCTTCTAACTCTGCTCCTAGGCAACGTAGCGCAAAACGAAAAACAGCGTTGGAAAGCTCGTCAACAATGATTTAGAAACTACTTTTGTCATTTTTTCGCTCAGGTTATTATTGAGGTCACCAGAGGTCATCATAGGTCAAGTTTTCCCGTTTTAGGTAACTTGATCCTGAAATCCCACGATATCTCGGGAACTATGATAGCTAGGGCGAAACCGAAAAAAAGCAATAGATAGCTCTTGAAACGCTCCAGTAACGTTTTACCGTCAGATTTGAGTTCAGGTCAATAGTTGAGGCTCCAGAGGTCATCAAAGGTCAAAATGGCTGTTATCTTGGAAAAAGTTTTTCGCGAATAACTTTTTGCTATTCAAGATAGAGCATTGATTGTGGCTCCATCGTGTTTCCATCGGCAAGGCGCATCGAAAAATATACATCTTGACCTTGGAAAGTCAATTACAAAAATTTGACCTCAGGTAAAGGTCACATGGTGACCAAGTCGGTCACGGTGGGTCATGTTGCATATGAGTCGATGCGTCTTGACGAGAAAATCACATTCGTGCCTTCTTCAAGTTTCTATCTCTCTTCGATCAAAAGTTATTGGCAAAGAAGTGTATGTGACCTCATGTGACCTCGGATGACCTTGTGGGGGGTCAAATAAACCAAAATAGTATCTGGGTAATGAAGAATGGTCTATTACCACATGATCCTGAAGAAAAAAACGTTGATTGGATGCGTTTACATGGAAAGCAAAGCATTTCAATATTTCCCCATTGACTTATAATGGGGAAGGTCACGTGATCGATCAGACCTTAGGTCACCAAATACAAAAATCCGAGATATGCAAATTGTAGGTAATGATATCCTTATCAAACTCTAAAAGTTTAAAAGTGATCACCCGGAAACTGTAGACGTGGCACGACCACAAACTTTGTCTGAGGTTGGGTCACGTGACCTGACCTGGTGACCTGACCTGATAAGACCTGAAACTTTTGGTTTCACAAAAGTTGTAAAAATGTTCAGCGGACAGGTACTGCAAATTTCAGCTACCTGGCTTCAACGGTTTTTAGCTATTGGCAAAAAAACGGAGGGGGGGGCGTCTAAACGCCCCCCCCCCCCGGCACGGCGCGGGTTAAAAGGTCGGCCGGTCGCGGGTAAGGCACGGCTTGCGATACCTGCAGCGACGTGATACACGCTGTAGTCATGCCGGGGATATCAGGTCACGTGATCAGACATGTCGCACATGCCAGACGCTCGTTAGTGAGAGTTCAGATAATGAGAATGCATGGTGATTTATGCTGACAGTTCACAGCGCGCTGTACATGGCGTATCGTGCACCTGTAAAATCACAATGCGCACGTGCGTTTATGAAATGAAGGTCTTACGTGAGTCAGTAGCGCCTGACGAACACGACATCGGGTTGTGTGTTAATACATGGTAGAGAATTTCAGAGCGCTCCACGCGCTATGCTCAATGATCGGCAAAACTTCCGCCTGCCTAAGATATCGCGTGAGAACTACGGGACGGTTTGCATGCACTTACAAGTCTTTTCTACCGATAATTTGTAGCCGGTGAATCAGTGGCGAGTAGCGGCTCCTTATATGGACTGGATGTACGCCTCCCAAGCTCTGCATCAGGGGAGGGAACGAACTCTGACCGCGGTGAGCTGGAATTTGCCGGAACGAACTGCTCCCAATGCCGGACCAAATGATGCAGAGTACGTATCATTCCCACATTGCACGGCGTGTGCATTGCATACGCTGTGCAATGCGCTTGTCGCCGCACCGCACATAACATTTTCTGAAGAACAGCGGACCCCCCGCTGAGGGGTCGAACGATCTTTTTATTCTAGGCAGGTTCTTAACTTAAGGTTATTGACGCCATGTAACCTAGAAGTTGTGGCGCCCTTACGCTCAAATCATCATCGAAGAACAAGCGAAGTAACATAACGATGCTCAGTGAAGGTTGTTCATCATTTACTTGTACTCGAAGTTCATCGTTTACTTGTATTATACAATTGCACGCATCAACTCAACCGGCACCAATAAACAGCCTAATACACATTCTGCGCATAATTTCCACAAAACAATACTTCTCACCCTACTGCCCAATGTAAAGCCTTCTACAACTTCCCATACGCAGATTTATAATGCGCACAATGGTCCCGCGGCACACTGCAGAGAGCCTGGGTCAAGGACCCCGGATGTTTGGGTGTAGCAGTTGAGCCGTGCGCGATTGGTGTCCGAGATGGACATAATACGACACGCCGTCCGGCTTATGTTATACAAACTGCTATTTTCGCCGGTGAAAGCCAGCGATATACTAGTCTTCCCAGTTCCTACCTGTTATTGCAGTTGCAGTCACGTGAGTGTTGAAACGCCCACACACGCGCACTAGCAGCGCTTCATTTGGCTCATAGTATAGAACCAGGCTGACCATGAATAAAACACTTCCTGGCCAGATTGTGCCGAACATTGGGTCTCCAGCTTGCTGAAATTATTCAAGCGTGATTGTTTTAATAGTTTCTACAAACGGACAGTTATAAACACTAAGTCTACAATCATAGGCTAACATAATGGCGATTATTTGAATTTAAAGGGATATTGCCACCTCCGGAGGATTTCTAAAAAGCAACTTCAATGAATGGTGGGGATTCAACAATCATGTAATGCTCAAACTCAAACTTGCTCCTGCAGCACCTAAAGCAGTGTATCAGCAAAGCATTTTGTATTTATTTCTGACTCCAAAACGTGGATCCCAGCTGTACTCAGTACTAGATTCATGATGGCCGCTCTCATCCAGTTTGGCTGTGGTATTGGCGCCCGCCCAAAGCCAAAGCGTACGAATTCGCCGAGACTTGACCTTGAAAAGTATGTCTGTGTTATAAGGTATAGGTCACATAACTCCTACGGTCCCAAAGTTGAGCCATATCAATTCTTGCTGTTTTATTATGAAAGAGGCTAAGGTTGTTGAACATATAATTAACTGCATACGCTTTTTAATTGTAAAATGCACTGACGGATGGTGATGTTGAGTTTGCAACATTCAAAAGAAAATAACAGTCCGCAAGGAAGTGATTCTAAATAGTGATGTGGCTACTCCAATTTTACGAATGCTTGGCAAGCATGAATGGTGCAAATGTATTTTTTGATCTAATGGGGGGAGTTTCGGGAGCCAAATTTTGCAGGTGAAATCGGACACGCTTAATCGACCGATACACACCAAAAACTCCATATTGGCCTGCGAGGTGGCAATGTCCCATTTAAGGGAGCCGTAACGGCTAAATTATTTAGCGCCCATTCATAGGTTAACAACATGGTTTGGAGACGTTAATTGAAAGTGTATATAATCTGTCCAATAGTAAATTCCCTTTGTCTCTTTCCCATCTCGTTATCATTTCATATATATGTTACAGTGTGTTCGCGAAATTGGTAAATCCGCGGATTTCCTAGGTAGTCCGCGGATTACCTAGGCGGTCCGCAGACTCACAACATCTCTTGTGAATCCGCGGATTCACGGCCATCATTCTGCGGATTCACAAGAGTCTGCAGGCAGTCCGCGGATAGCCTGTTGAGTCGCTGGACATCCGCGAATTGCCTAGGGAATCCGCGGACTATCGACTCATTCCAGTGATTCTGCGAATATCCTAGTTATTTCGTGGAAACACTGGAGTAAAACTCATTCCTCAAACGTAATTAATACTTGTTTATAATGTCTCTTTCGGAGAAACAGTGCTTGAGAAAAACGACAAGAGAAATTTAATCTAAATTTGTTTGCCTCTTTACCGCTACTTTTCAACTTTGAGAATATCCAATCGTATTTATATTTGTACACCGCTGATGCTGTCGTAAACACACCATGCCGGAGGAAAAGTGTTGGTTTTTCAGGTAGCTCGGTTAACCCGCCATTGATTGTCACTCAGTAAAAGCATACAAAAATGGGGTCTCCAACCACCTTCCATTGACTGAGGGGGGGGGGGGGCATTCCCCCTGTCTATCTCCCGACTCAATGGTCAGATCGAGACACACACGGCGGTGATCGAAAGATATCAGCGATACGAATCTGAAGTGCGCTTAAAATTCTGAATTTAAGTAACAATATTTGATCAAGGTCTGTTCAAATGTCAAAATCGACTCATTTTGCGATATTGGCTGCAGATATCATAAAAAGCGAAGCGCAGGATTAATTTTCACCACAAGTGCTCCCAAAGGCATGCAGATAGTACTGTATGAGCAACAGGCTGATATTAAGCATAGGGCAAGGTTAAGTCACAAAGATCAATATATATATATTAGTGACGTAGAATTATCATGCAACAAACGTTTATTGTCGAGTTTTACACGTAGACTTCAAAGGAAATAATCATTTTTATGTTTGACCCAATTTTGGGTCAATACTTTGAGGTCAGGTCAAGGTCAGGTAACGAAAGGTCACATAAATGAGATCCCAGTATTTAGTACTGCGACACATGCTTTGGGACCAGGCATATGCCATATGTTTGTCATATTACATATGTTATGTATGGCATATGTTTTGACATATGCCACTGTACGTGTTACAGTGTTTTGTTGCTGTTGTCAACTTGCTGACCGAATGATTAAATATGTTACAAGAACGTTATATTGATATCCGCACTGACGGTGGATGGGGGGGGGGGGTATCCGCCCCTCCATTGATGCTTTCGAAATAACGGCAAACCCGCTGGGGTTAAACTTTTAATTAAACGTGATTAAACTGATTAAAATAAAGCGTGATTAAACTTTGTATACCATAACCGCCATCTATTTCACGAAAAATGAAGTTTTCAAGTACAAAATCATGTCAAGTTAATAACCTTGAAGCTGTTCAGTAGAGGAAGGTCGGATCAAATCGCAGATGGTAGGCATTTAAGTAAAAAGTAATTCATATGCAAGTTTTATAAAGTAGCAGTTGAATGCTATAAACACGCTGGACTTCCATTTAAAGGGATTATACGGGTTTCCGTCCTGAAAGTAAATGCACTCTTTTGCAGTTGTATGTGCTTTAAACACGTTTAAGACATATAACAGGGACCTCAATGCTCATTTAGTCCATTATTTCAGAAATTATCAGCGTTAAAACTTGGGCGTTTTTCGAGACTAGTATCAGATAACGAGTACTTGATCGGCACTTTTGTCCACCACTTTTATCTTAAGATCAATTTTAGAGTTTTGAATTATCTGCAAGTCCTACACTGGATCACAAAATTATTATGCAATTCAAAACTGACGGGAATTTGTATTACTACACACTGTTCGTTGAGGTTTTGTGTTTTTGTGGTTTTCTTTTCTCTGGCCTTTAGCGTTGAGAATTTGGTGGTGGCGTATTACTTTTTTGGCATGAAAATTCATGCAAAAATATAGAATTGTATGGGAAAACTAGGTAACTGCTGCTGTCGTTGGAACAAAACAAGTGTATTTTCTTTCAAATATTGCTTATTTTACCGGAAATATGTTATACGTGAGGTGTTTTTATTAGCATAAAAGAGATGACTGGCTCTGCCTCAACCGGTCCTGCAGAAAATACGCGGTGGCATCACCGCGCACTTTGGAATGTCCTTACGTGCAGAAGAGGTAATTTCCAGAAAAATGTGGCTACCGTGGGACTTCTACCACCTTTATAAGTATGTTTTACTATGTAACTCAATTATTCTGGGAAAACCCCGTATAATCTCTTTAAGCACGTAATATCACTAAATCAATACGTGGATATGCTTAAAATTTATTTCCTAAAAATTTCAACCAAAAAGTCGCAAAAAGGTCGCAAAAAAGAGATTTCCCCTACCCTGTATTTCCGATGCATACTCCAGAGCATGGCCGTTCTGGTTGACTTAGATGTCTATGGTTCCATATATAACTTGACATTTTGACTTGATGCGAGCTTTACTCCAGTATTTCCACGAAATAACTAAGATATTCGCAGAATCACTGGAATGAATCGATAGTCTGCGGACTCCCTAGGCAATTCGCGGATGTCCAGCGACTCAACAGGCAATCTATGGACTGCCTGCATACTCTTGTGAATCCGCGGAGTGACGGCCGTTAATCCGCAGATTCACAATTGAGTTGTTGTGAGTCCGCGGACCGCCTAGTTTTTACGAATTTCGCGAACGAACTGTAACATATACAACACTCCTTTCTCACCACTCCCTCCATCTCCATCATCTCGAATCATCTCAATGCCGAGGCTACACGGGCACTCTCACGCCCTGCACCCAATGTCAGGACGAGTCTGTTGCGGCCAAGGCTGACTGACCTCCCCACGCCCTGTGAGTCACCTGCGGACCTCGACTCGGGTCACGCCGCCCAGTGTCGCGCCTAGTCACGCATCACGCGTCAGTCACGTGCCACGCCCGCGTCACGGCCGCGGCGCGCCGGAACGGCCAGTGTGCCGGTAACGCCGCGGCGCGCCGGGAGCGCCGACAGCGCCAGGGGTGCCGTGGTGCACCAAATCCATCAGCAAGGATTGGGCGTGGCGGTGTTGGACACTAGGATGTGAGGAAATTCTCGCAGTTGATCATGGTTTTCTTATCGCTTATGAAAGAGTTTGTGTGAATGTGGTAAGAGAAGTGATCAGCGTCTACCAGGCTTTGATATCACTGTGTTTTCTAGTAGATGTTTGCCGAATATCATAAATGCCCCTCCATTTGATCAGTAGCAAAAACTTAGCTCAGCCTCATTTATCTCAATTTCGTTTCAGACCTGCAAGATAGCGGTAGCATTGGAATACTTCCTTACGGGAGTTTGCATGCCATGAACCGAGACATTAGCGTATGTCTAACTTCCCTTCCGAAATATGATCTAAACTATAGTTTAGATCATATTTCCTCATGCTTGTATGACGTTTGGTTGCTTATCTCTTATTCAAGTCAAAGTTTGAGGGTCCATGCACGATACAACGGTTTATGACACTTTCCTTTGGGTATTAAAAATAGCAGTGAAGTGAGGATAGATTGTATGGTATAAAAACACCTGAAGCAATGCAAATGGTAGCAGGATAAGACAAATATTCATTAAACATAACGAGACAGCAGATCAGACTACTAGTACAGATCATTGAACTGCACTATATTTTCCCTGCAAGACCCGCGAGGTACGAAAACCTGCAGTACTGATAAGTGACGCCCGGATAGCAATGAATACGCCCCTCAACAGAATCACTGGACAAAACCAGTACAACAATATATCCATGAGAATAATACGGGCCATCCCCTATCATGCTGACTGCGGCTTGACTACCATGCTGCATCATCCTCCACCAGAACAAGCCAGGAAGAGCGAGATGGGCCGAGACAGGGGCGGATCCAGGATTTTCTAAGACAGGGGGCTTCAGGCCTGAGGGCGGCATATTTCCTCGGTGACGGGGGCGGCATGGTGCCTTCCGAGGGCGGCATAATGCCTTCCGAGGGCGGCGATGTACCTTCTGAGGGCGGCATAATGCGTTGTGAGGGCGGCAAGATGTCTTCTGAGGGTGCCAGGGTGCCTTCCAAGAGTGCTACGATGCTGTTGGTAGACGCAAGGGCGCCCTGGCGGCCTCCCGAAAACGCTACGGCGCCTTCGGCGCCGGCAAATCCTATACAAAAATGGCGCCGTTTTCTAAGGCAGGGGGCTTCAGCCCCTACGGCCCCCCTGGATCCGCCACTGGGCCGAGACCCTGTGCAGTACTCAACCGAGTCGGAGGAAGCCGGTATCACACTGGTACGTGGCGACTGTGTTCCAGTACTTACCCGAGCCGGAGGAAGCCGGTATCACACTGGTACGTGGCGACTGTGTTCTCGGTGAGATCGTCTGAGCTCAACTTCACCCGGCTGTTGAGGTTGACGGCCGGGTGTGGACAGAGACCTGCGGCGGAGGGGTGAGGTCAGGCACAGGTCAGGCACAGGTCAGGCACAGGTCAGACACAGGTCAGACACAGGTCAGGCACAGGTCGGACACAGGTCAGGCACAGGTTAGGCACAGGTCAGGCACAGGTCAGGCACAGGTCAGACACAGGTCAGGCACAGGTCAGGCACAGGTCAGGCACAGGTCAGGCACAGGTCAGGCACAGGTCAGGCACAGGTCAGACACAGGTCAGGCACAGGTCAGGTCAGCAGATCCATTAGTAAGCTGCCTGACGGTGTGGACCAGGACCTGTGGTGCATTTACTTGGTCAAACATGTGTCAGCAGTCAGGTCAAGCAATACCAGCTGATATAAACTGATGATCGAGTATTCGAAAATCGGCTGCACCTGAGAAACAAAGGATGTCGAGTCGGTCTCCTCACATCCGCCGTGTGTGGAATGACAATCTATCCGGCAAACTGCTGTTCCCCGCATCTGAGGTCAGCGACACCGACACTGGCCTTGTTCCCGGCCCCAGGCGGTCTCAGGTGGCGGCCGTGGGACATCTGTCGCGCGGTGTTCGGCATGTTAGCCGCGTGTTTCGACCGAGGGATTTACACCGGCTGGACCCATTTGCTGCCGAGCATGGCGCTGTGAACGAAAGACAGGTGAGAGGTAATGAATTTTGCCTCCTCTCACCCGCTGCAAGGCGAGTATTTTTGTCGGGTGCCGTTTCAACTTCAACAAGACATGTCAAGTACAAACCGCAATATATTTCATCGAAGACAAATGAAACTGTAATACATCGCGGCATATCCACAAGAAATAAAACTTTTCTTCGACGAAATTTATTGTTATGACACTAGCATAAAACAATGTTCAAACGCTAACCTCATTTATGACTTATCGCTGTACTTCGGGACAACTTAAATGCCTTGTCTACAAGATGAAAAGAAGTATTGGTGTTATACGTGTAATTTCACAATGTGCAGACCCCACTCCACAGCCACTGTATGTCTCCATCTTACTGTGCCAGCCTGTACCACAGCCTCCCACCGTTTAACCAGTCCCGCCCCCGCCTGTTCCGCCTGTACCAACTCATGGTCTGACCAGTCCCGCCCCCAGCCTGGGCCAGTTCCAAGATGACGTCATAGTCCGCAGCTATAAGGAGAGACAGCAGTGGCCTCGATGATCGATAACATCGAACAGCGATTACAAATCATCATATTTCGAGCAGACATAGCAGATAAGGGCAGAGTTGATCACAACTGTACCTTTCTTATCGAGCTCAACCCTATTTACCTACTACCGTTAATTTTTGGACGATATACCTTTGATATTGATTTCCCGAATCTATGTTGTCGAACAGTTCTGCTGAGGCCGATCAGCTGTCAGCACACATTCTCACCGCGATCCGCCGCTGGCCACAGATGCTCCCCATGTCTCCCACACGGCCACACGGGGCCGCTGTTTAGCTGCAGCACTTTCAACAAAAAGAAACCCCTCTGACGCGCGCGGGCCGCAACTGGCGCTGTGGCCGGCCATTTTGGTCGAAGTCGGTGTGAAGCGGTCGCTTTCTTCTCTCCTCTGAGACCGGCCGGGTTCCCAGGGCCCCCGGTCTGCGGCGGGACGGCCGGCCTCGGTTTCGCCGCAGCTCGACTTCAGAGAGCACGGCCTGGGTACCCGTGGTACTGGGAGGGATCAATTGGTTGGTAGAACCGTAGAAGGCTCGAGGGGAGCGCTTTAGTCGTTTGTTTGGTACGGTTAGATGGGTTGATACTGTCTGCGGAGCTTGTTTGCAGGATAAGGAAACTATAGTTAGCTGACAGACGGAAAATATACAACTATTCGGTTATAGTCATTGAACAAATCTGTTTCCCTACTTTTCAGTGCAAAACATGTTCCAATGAGACGCTGCAATGTTTGCGATCAGTGTCAATGCCCGCGATCTTCTATCCCCCACTCATGAACGGAGTTTCCTCAAAACATGTTTCCGTTGACGATGCCAATCACAATGTTTCCGTTGACGATCACAAATCTGTCCATGAGCCCACCACAATATACAAAACGACATAGGTCATACCATTACGGAGTGGAGAGGGCGAAACCATGCATTATATTTTAAGCGTGCCGTTCGTCTAATGTCAGCCAAGGTAAAAATGGCATTATTTTACACGTCATTGACACCAATGAACGGGGAAAGTGTCAGATTAAATAAGTGTCTACAGCATGTCTGAACAACGCTGAGCGCATGAATGGCTGTGAAGTATTGAAGTATGCAGCGGATCAATGGACGCATATGAGCTTTCGACCACGACTATTCCAGATCAGTGGGCAATGAACACGGGGAAGTGGACAGGTGTTTAAGTCGATTTCACTTCATTCTTGCCGTTTCTACATCATTTTACCCTGAAATTAAAATAACGGAACTTCGAATTAAAACAAGGTAAGTTCAAATGAAAACGAGGGAACTTCAGGTTAAAATGAGGGAACTTAAAAATAAAACGAGGGAACTTCAAATTAAAATAAAAGAAACACAAATTAAAATGCAATGATAGCGTGAATTGTGCAGTGGTCGCTGTGGTCCGCAACTTTGACCAACTGTTGGGGTTTCTCGTGAGCCTGGTAGACAAATTTACATTCGACTCGGCCCGGCCCGGCCCCCCGACACAGCCGTACGGACGCTTTACGCAAGGTAATAAACATTGGAACTGCTCAACCGATTGCAGTGGGATCTCTACCATTTGGTAGCCCCATCATATCAATATTACTGTTGGCATGTTGCATTACAATATGGGTGACAGTGTAGCGCGTGGCACGCGCGAAAGTGGGGTATGTTAAACCCTCGACGATGCCTAAAAATGTCTGATGATAAAACAGCTTTGCCAATCTGGACCGACTTTGGCGTACCTATGTTAAGAGTCAATGATGCCCATAATGTTCCATAGCAAATCGACCTTTATACTCCAGCGCAAGTGAGCACGCGCAAGAAATGAGGGTGCCCGATCACACCTCCAAGATGTATCGCAGGAACTACTGGGCCGATACAGATGAGATTTGGTGTGCTGGTTCCAACTAGCATTTTTTGAAACAATATTCCACATGATGAACCAGAAACCTCGCCGCACGTGCGCACGTGGTACTTCCCATTCTATCGCGTGGCCCCAGTGTTTTGGATCGTGTCAGGGCGCCCGCAAGACGCCTTACGTCGCATAAAAGAACGCCTACGAACCGAACAAAAATCGTAACACGAATAAATAACAGCACTTGCTTAGTCTGTTAAAGCATGTATATGTAAATACGTAGAAATGGTCCCCAGCCAGTGTGGATAGGACCATCTACCAGCTTTTAAAGGGCCCTACCGATCTGCAGAGGCCCACTATCGGCATTTAGAGGGCCCCTTCCGGTTGTAGAGGGCCCTCTGCCGGCCTTTAGAGGACCCAGCCGATCTGTAGATCGCCCTGCCAATCTGTAGAGGGCCTCTGTCGGCATTTAGAGGGCCCTGCTGACCTGTAGAGGGCCCTCTTCCAGACTGTAGGGGCCCTGTCGATCTGCAGAGTGTCTCAGCCAATCTGTAGAGGGCCCTCTGCTGGCCTTCAGAGGATTCTACCGATCTGTAGAGGGCCATCTGACGGCCTTTAGAGGGCCCTTCCAGCATGTAGAGGGTCCTGCGACCTGTAGAGGGGCCCTCTTCCAGCCTTTAGAGGCCCTGTCGATCTGCAGAGTGCCCCAGCCAATCTATAGAGGGCCTTCTGCCGGCCTTTAGCTGCCCCCTGTCGGCCTTTAGAGTCCCCTTCCGGCCTTTAGAGGGCCCTGTCGGCCTTTAGAGAGCTCTGCCGATCTGTAGATCGCCCTGCCAATCTGTAGAGGGCCTCTGCCGCCACTTAGAGGGTCATGCTGACCTGTAAAGAGCCCTTTTCAGTCTTTAGGGGCCCTGTCGATCTGCAGAGTGTCCCAGCCAATCTGTAGAGTGCCCTCTGCCGGCCTTTAGAGGGCCTTCCAATCTGCAGATGGCCATCTGCCGGCCTTTAGAGCTCCTGTCGATCCGTAGAGGGCACTCTGCTGGCCTTTAGAGGGTCCTGTGGCGGTAGAGGTGGTCTGCCGGTCGAGCGCCGGTGAGGCTCTCGAAGGACACCAGTCAAAGTTCTCATTGTTTTTCAGTGCATGCTAGTAACGTCTGAGAGGAATACAAGGCTTTGACAATGTAGGCTTTGGCTTTGACTCGAACTCGGGCTGCCACTACCAGTAAGGGTAGCCCTCTCCCACTGAGCTACAGGGGCGAACAAAATCGCTCGTTTCTGCACTATTAAAAGCTTTTAATGTTAGTTTCATAATTCCTACCCCAGAATCCAGATCACTACACAATAATTTAGATGGGGGCCGAATTAATGCATTGTACTGCAATAGAAGTTGCTGTGAGGATAAATAAAGCTAGGATATTCCGATAACTCCTATATTACGGCTTATCACACATATTACACTATATATATATATATATATATATATATATATATATATTATATATATATATATATATATATATATATATATATATATATATATATATATATATATATATATATATATATATATATATATATATATATATATATATATATATATTATATATATATATATATATATATATATATATATATATATATATATATATATATATATATATATATATATATATATATATATATATATATATATATATATATATATATTATATATATATATATATATATATATATATATATATATAATATATATATATATATATATATATATATATATATATATATATATATATATATATTATATATATATATATATATATATATATATATATATATATATATATATATATATATATATATATATATATATATATATATATATATATATATATATATATATATATATATATATATATATATATATATATATATATATATATATATATATATATATATATATATATAGATATAATATAGATATAGATATAGATATAGATATAGATATATATATATATATATATATATATATATAGATATATATATATATATATATATATATATATATATATATATATATATATATATATATATATATATATATATATATATATATATATATATATATATATATATATATATATATATATATATATATATATATAATATATATATATATATATATATATATATATATATATATATATATATATATATATATATATATATATATATATATATATATATATATATATATATAATATATATATATATATATATATATATATATATATATATATATATATATATATATATATATATATATATATATATATATATATATATATATATATATATATTATATATATATATATATATATATATATATATATATATATATATATATATATATATATATATATATATATATATATATATATATATATATATATATATATATATATATATATATATATATATATATATATATATATATATATATATATATATGACTATTCTATTTACGATTTTCATCTACAAGAACTCCTAAGAATTTAATGCATGTTTTTCTCGTGATTGGTGTATCAAATAATACTATGTCAAGATTTTGTCACGTGAATGATCTTTAATATATTTGGTAATTTCTCTTTGATGCATTTAGTGATAATATATTTACATGGTACCAGTCGTTATTTTTTTTGTAATTAATTAATTCATCTTTATTTGGAGTTCTTCAACATTTATAGCTTGAATACAAATTGCCGTATATCATCAGCAAATAAGTAAAAAGTACCTATGTCTGTTGTATTGTTGATGTCATTAATATAAAGAATAAATAAAAGAGGACCTAAAATTGAACTCTGTGGGACGACAATTTGAATCATGTCTTTATTAGATGCAACCTCATCTATGATTGCCATGGTATGCCTCTTATTAATATATGACTATCGTGTTGTAGAAATTCCTCGTATCACAATGCGGTGTATTTTTTCAAAAGAATTGCTAAGCCAACTGTATCCAAAGCCTTTTGTAAATCAAGGTATAATGAGCATGTTATTTCATTATTTTGTAGATATTTTGTAACTTCATCGTACATGTGCACAATCGGCATGTACGTACTGTGTTGTTTCCTGAATCCGAATTGAAAAAGATTCAGGATAATATTTGCATTAACCCGCGCCCCGCTGGAGGTGGCAGAATCTCCTCCCTCCCGGATTTTTTGAATAACTTGAAAACAATGATAGATATCGACGTCAACCTTTCAGTACATAATGCTGCATCAATTATACGTCCTATCACAGCATTTCAATGCAAATAGTGCAGTACTTTGGGAGATAATAACGCTTCAATCACGTCATGTCATGTTATTTTTGGTGGAAAAACAGTACATGTTGGAAACATCGTATAAATTCGAGTTTTAAAGTAAATTGCAAATAAAAAAGCCGAACGAAAGGAAATGACATATTCAAAATGTCTATCTCTGAATTTCAAATTGTTTAGTTTTGACTAAAAAAAATAGTTGTCGAAAACCTATTTGTCGTTGTTTTACAACATACAACATTCTGTACTGTTTTAATTATGTGGGGCCCCCCTTGGCTACGAGGGCCCCTTTGATTCCATTTGGCCCCCCTCCCCTGGGCGAAATCCTCCCTACGCCCCTGACCCAGCCTGCATGCAAAATTTCAACTCGGTAGACCCAGTAATCTCGGAGGTATACAATAGGTTGCCGCACGTGGGAACGTGCCAATGTATTTCCGATTCATTATGTGGAATATTGCTAGTTTGTCAGTCGGAAAGCAGCACGCCAAATTTCATCTTTATCAGCCCAGTAGCTCCTGCGATACATCATGGGGTGTGATCGGGCACCCTCATTTCTTGCACGAGCTCACGCGCCCTGAAGTATATCAAGGTTAATACACTATGGAACATATGGGGCATCATTGACTCTTAACATTGGTACGCCAAAGTCGGCCCAGATTGACGAAGGTGTTTTATCATCATACATTTTTAGGCATCGTCGAAGATTTGACATGCCTCACTTTCGTGCGTGCCACGCGCTATACACTGTCACCCATATTAAAATGAAACATGCCAAGAGTAATATTGATTTGATATGGCTACCAAATGGTAGAGACCCGACTGCAATCGGTTGAGCAGTTGCAATGTCATTACATTTCGAAAAGCGTCCGTACGGCTGTGTCGGGCAGGGCCGTGTCGAATGTAAATTTGTCTACCAAGTTCACGAGAAACCTCAATGTTGATCAAAATTGCGGACCAACAGCGACAACGGCACAACATTATCATTGCATTTGAATTTGAATTTATTTTATTTTAATTTGAAGTTCCCTCGTTTTCATTTGAACTTCCCTTAGAAATATTATTCAGTGCTTGTGCGAGGAGCATAGGTAATGTATACAAGCAGAATGAAAATAACCTTTCCTCGTCGTAAATACAAAGTTAAAGGCAAAGTATTATATTAGATTAGGGTGAATTTTCGAACACAGGCCATTATCAAACCGATTATAGCAATATAACAATGAACAACATAGCATTTAACTGATCAACAATTCACCGATTATAGCATTGTTATATTGCTATAATCGGTTTGACAATGGCATATGGCCGAAAATTCACCCTAATCTAATATAATATTTTGCCTTGACCTTTTTATTTACGACGAAAAAAGGTCATTTTCATTCTTCTTTTATACACGAACTACCCTTGTTTTAATTTGAAGTTCCGTTATTTTAATTTCAAGTCCGTTTGTTTTAAATTGAGGGTAAAATGGTGTAGACAGCACCTACAGTCTACACAAAGTTATGGGCCTGTTCCCGTGGCACCTCTAACTTCCTCCAAGTTGCTCCAACTTGCAACTGTCCTATACTAATGCACAGACAGTTGCAAGTTGGAGCAACTTGGAGGAGGTGAGAGGAGGTTAGAGGTGCCACTGGAACAGGCCCTATGTAGTGAACATATGGAGCCTGTTTGCTTCCAGCCCACATGGCTCAATGCTCAAACCTTTCGCCACAACTATTGCGCGGGATGGCGGTATACTAGCGGTACGTCTGAGTTCCGAGAAAAATTCTGCAAGTGGAGTTTGCAGTTTCTTTTATAGTTTAAACAATAGTAACTGCAGCGTGATTGCAACAAGATTCAAACGTTTTTTTTTGTGGACCAGGATTTAATTTATCTTCTTGGTAGGTACCATCTAATATAACCATTAAATATTCATTAAAATAGCTACTTCGAATGCGATATAAGTTTCCGTGCGGACATTCATCTCATATTGCAACTGAATGCATTACTTTGCAACTGTCATTGCTAAACAGGACGTTGCAGACTCGGCATCATGCTCTCCAGGGTCCTGAACTCCGGTTCAGCTCCGGCTCCCAGCGCTCTGGGTTTGGAAAGTCAAATGACTATTCTGTACCTGGCTGGCCGAATTCGTTCGTGCTGCAGTTACCAAGGTATCATAACGTATGACCAACCTAATCAGAAACAGTGCGATACAAATAGTTGAGGGCATCCTGTGTTCTGATACAATGCCCTGTGTTCTGATTTTGGGTTTGTTCCAGTGGCGCTTCTAACCTCCTCTAACCTCCTCCAAGTTCCTACAACATGCAACTGTCTGTGCAATAGGATACGACAGTTGCAACTTGAAGGAGGTTAGAGGAGGTTAGAGGCGCCACGGGAACAGGCCCTCAGTGGCCTGAGGTTGCTGGGTGCGCTGGTACCGGCCGGCCCGATCACCGGCCGCAGCTGACCGCACCTTAACTGACGTCACCAGACCTCAGTCAGCTGATCTGTCGTCAGCTGACCTACCGCCCCAGGCTAGACCAGCTGACGGGCTGCCCGGCTGACGATGACCGGCTTTTTCTGAAAGGTGGGTCGAGCAAGTACTTGTACAAATACGACAGCAACGGAGGTATGTTCCTAAAGAATGACAGCTAAAACGGATCGACACTATTTGCTTATGGAAGTGCTTTTATGGATGCTACTTTGTTTTGTCAACCCAATAGCAGTACAATCAGGAAAATGGCGATGAAGATGAATATTCCGAAATGCGAAGGGTTGATTTGGCAGATGGAGATTTTCGCCCATTTTCGTAGTCAATAATGGGCTGGACAAATCGAAGCTTGAACCAGTTCTTTAGCAGCCTCGTCCCTCGAACCCGGCTACAGATCTCGGAAGTCCAGTGTCCCAAAAATTCCACCTTTTCTTGGGTGTCAGAGTGGAAAATTCGAGCCAAAAAAGACCATGGAGTGGAAAATTATGTAGAGCATGTATAATATTGATTTATGTTTTGAATATGAAAAGCAGTAGTTTTCGTTTATATGAATTTTCAGTCAATATTTATGTCAGAATCAATATCACAATTCATAATTTGGGAGTGGAAAATTCACTCCTAAAATGGGGAGTGAGAGTGGAAAAGTATTCACATTTGGGTGTCATTTCCCACCCAAAGTGCCAAATTGTAGGACACTGCGGAAGTCTTGACGGAGGGTTCACTTATACATAGACAATGTGCGACTATCAGCATGTGTGAGATATCATTATGGGCACCACTTCGAGCCATGGCCGCTATTTGCATCTTCAGAATGCTTAACATTTGCATGCTCGACGTGAGGTCATTCAACCGAACCATTACGGAGCAACCCAAGGTGTGACATGCATAAGATTTGTCACGGACATCATGCAAACAGGACATTAACAATACTCGTGAACGACAGATGGAATGATTAGAACTTATTGAGTGAGCGCGCCACCATAGGGTCAGTTCATGCTGAGCCTCACGGATCATGGCATTTCCAGTGCACGAATACATTGTTCAACTCTATTGGAATCCGGTGCTACACTCCTTTCGTGAGGCCATTTCCGCCTCCACTGATTTCATTCTTCCAGCCTAGAGAGCATCGTCCCGTGGCCGACTGGCCTTGCTGCACAGAATGTGAAGCGATTTCACAACATGCAGTCGCCACAATCACGCGCACAAAAACTCCCCTCTCGCCACCTAATCTCCAACTCCGCCACCGTGAACCTACCGTATCCAGCCCACACCCAAAAACAGCTGACACATAACCTTTCGTAACCTCTCGCTGGCCGCGCGACACGCACGCTGGCCTGAGCTGAAGCAACGTCGCCTGCGGGCATGATGACGCTAGAGAGGAGGTAGAGCAGCGATCGTGAGCGTACAGGATCAAGCACACTCGGTAACTTTCGCTGGCATATGTCTCGCCCGGTCGCCGACCCCCGCGGTGGGCATCCCGGCTCGCACTGACCCCGCCTGACCTCTCTGACCTAGAAACGGCCGCGGCGCGGACGGTCACGTGACAGAGCCGGTGCGGGCGGTCACGTGACAGAGCCGGTGCCGGCCGCGGCGGGACACGTGACCGGACCCGACGCAGGCGGCGCGGGAGGCCACTTGCTGTTGACCTGGTAATGGGTGGTTCCCGCAGACAGGCGAACGCATAACAAAGAAGCCACAAACACTTTGGGTGTCAACGAGTCGACAACGGTGGTTCGGCGTTAACCCGCCATGTCAAAGAGATGAAGGAGAAAGGGCAGCCTCTCTGACTTCTCTTGTACCTAAATTATTCTGTATTTTATTTATGAGATCAGCTTCTCTGACATAAATATTTGGAAGAATTATTGAATTTGGAAAATAATTAATTTGATGGTAAAATGAGCATAATTCACCATTCCAAGAAATTACGCTGACCCAATAGCAAAGCTTAATGAGAACGCCACGCATTACTAACCCTGATAAACATTCCAGGCATGTGAACAATCGCGCATTACCGCCTACCCGAATACCCTCCGGCCGCACCAAATCCGTCCGACAATGGCAGGCCGAGCCCAGGCGCGGCTCCGACTGGCCCCGAGCACCGGAACTCGCAGCCGTTTCCCGCCTCTGTCGCACCGCGTGACCGGGGCTGACTTCCGGGACGCCGCTGCCGCTGGCGGAAGGCCTCCCCGGCCTGCGACGCGTGCAAGTGGGGCGCTGGAGCGGCGCGAGCGACCCTGGTGCCTGCACTGGGACGCGGCCGACCGTGACGGCAGCGGCGACGCCCGTTACCCAGACGGCCGTTGTCTGCGCTTGTTTGTGTCTGTTTGTGACGAGGTGAGGCGCGTGACGCGTTGAGGCGGCTGAGTTGATGTATCAGCGGTGGGATGCGCTAGAGGTGAGGTCGAGAGATGGGAGGTTTAAGTTCGAGCGGCCTTCTCTACCAGTTCTCGGCCTTGCTTGCGAGATGAGCGGCGAAAGATGTGCTTTGAAACACGGATTAGTAGTAGTATCTTAGTAGTATGAGTATGCATGATTGCATGTCTGACAAAGGTTGATATCGTTGAAGTGACCATGGGATAATTTACTTCAGTTGTCGTCATATCGAGGCTGAGTGCAGCGTGGAGCTTTGATCTGGACATTATCTACAATGACATGTATGTACGATGTGGTGTGAAAAAGTCGCGCGCCTGACCCCCGGATTTCAGCCCCAGTTCGTGACGGTGCTCGGTTCGCCCGTCACGGCGAGTGGCAGGGTTTCGGGGCCGTTGCCAGTCTCTCGTGAGACCACTCTCGTGGCCTCCCGCGGCTGACCAATTTCCGGCGACAGAACAAGTCTGCTTGTTTGCAAGGTTTCGACTGAAGGCTGTCGTGGAATGTCAAATTAAGAGCAGGAACTCTTTTGCTAGTGGGCGTTTTACGACCGTATCATGTCTAAAAATGAGAAAATGTTCTGCACGACCTAGTGCTCGTTTCATTTGTCGGATAATACTTTTAGTTCGAAGAAGTGCGATACAAAATTTAACAGAACCCATTTTTATAACCAGCGAAGTTTCAAAATCGATGTCAAGATGACAAGCCGCGGCTGTCACAAGCCCTTCAGACTGTCACACCAACAGGCAACAGACCAAATGTGACAAATGACTGGATGACAAATTGACGATGGAGAGCAGGATACGACGTTCCATTTGTGAAGTCGAAAGTCCTCCAAGATGAAGATCTCCAGTACGCACTTGACACATCCTTTCACTTGCCACTTTACTCCGAAGTCACCACTCACATCTGGCAGCAGCAGTACATTGACAGATCGTTTCCTGCCGATAACTCTTTCTCCGCCGATTTTTAGCAATGTGCACTGTACAGGCGGGGTGAGGGGTGAGGTGTGGTGTGAGGGGGTGAGGGGGTGAGGGGATGAGGGGGTGAGGGGGTGAGGGGGTGAGGGGGTGAAGGGGTGAAGGGGTGAAGGGGTGAGGGGGTGAGGGGGTGAGGGGGTGAGGGGTGAGGGGGTGAGGGGGTGAGGGGGTGAGGGGGTGAGGGGGTGAGGGGGTGAGGGGGTGAGGGGGTGAGGGGGTGAGGGGGTGAGGGGGTGAGGGGGTGAGGGGTGAGGTGGGGTGTGGGGTGAGGTGGCAATGGTGTGACAGTCAGAGGTTGGCCAGCCAACCAGACAGACAATCGGCCAGACAGCCAAGACAGAGAGTGAAGGATCAACGAAGAATCAAAGGGATGACGGCCAGTCAAACAGACCAGTCAAAGAGTCAAACAATCAAACAGAGGCAAGACCGACAGGCAAATGACAAGACAGAGGCCAAACAGACGGTCAAACGGTCATGTGTCGGACAGCGTCAGACATACGGCAAACAGAAGGCACCGGACCAGGCTGGTTATTTATTCAACTTTTTGGAACTATTCAATCATGATTCATTTTGGAATCTGAATGATTCAATCACCGTTCGATTCACGGATACAGTTTGAAATTTGATTCTTTCCAATTCAAATAATCAAAAGAAATATTTTACTCGATTCACGTTTGATTCAACATTTAAATAAATGTGGTGAATTAATGTCAAATCAATACAAATGGAAACATATATTTGATCATTAAAACATTGTTACAGCAATACTATTTCAGTAAAAATGAATGTAGCCACTGGGACTGCAAGTATTTGCACATTTTACAAGTGTACTTGAATCATTAAGAATCGTTAAATCTTTGATTCTTTGATTTGATACGGGTTTTGATTCACTCACGATTCATGAATCAAAAGATCTGGTGGTGAATCAATTACTTTTTGATTCAATGAATTTTGATTGAACGATTCCAATCGATTCAATCCGTGTCAAATCAATAACCAGTCTGCACCGGACAGCGACCGGACAGTAGTGGGTCACACCGTGTGGGTGGCCGGTTTGGTCCGTCGCTGGACACGTGGAGAAGACAGGCTGGCCAGGGGGCCTATGCATGTGCGGGTCAGTATGTTCCACAGACCGGTTTCTGCTGAGGACACAGAGCCGGCTCCGGAAAGAGGCTAATCGGAGATCACCGACAGGGATAAGTCGCAAGGGTCGTATGAAGGATGAAGAGGCCATAAGTCGCAAGGGTCGTATGAAGGATGAAGAAGTCATGAGGCACGGCGTGAGGCAAACGGCGAAGACGTAGTTAACTGCGCAGAGCTATATTGGATTTTGCTCAAGCTAATAGCTCTTTAGCCGTTGGGATTATGAATGTGGTGATGGTTTAGTAATTAGGGGAGCATAATGAGTAGGTGGTTAGAACGTCACGACCGACTCGACGTCATCGTCGGTGTCTGTGTTCGAGCCCCAGTACAGCCATGCAGGCAAATGCGACATAAATTGCCACACAATTTTGGTACGCAGCAGTTCAACGGAACTTCACTCTTTCGAGTCTAACAACTGGAGCGCGTAGGTAGAGTAGGTAAACTCAGTCTCTTAACGCCCTCCAATTTACCTTGCTCGTGCATCGCTAAATCTATCCGGGTTCCGGCGCCAGTTATCTCAAACGGTACTACTTTTCCCTCAGAGTCAGTCACATTCCGTATTTTTTGCACCATTATCCGAGACATAATGCCGTCTGGTTCGGCGCACCGATCACTGTCGGCCCCTCCCCTGTCAAGGAAAATTACCCAGTCAGGGGTGAACCGAACTGCGACAGATCAATGGCAGGATCCCACGACTGACCAACGAACAATGGCCGATAAACCATCCGAACAGCGTTTCGATTGCCCCAAATTACCTAACCCTTCCCCGCCCTGTATCTCTCTTCGTCCGGCCTCTGACGCCAGGCAAAGAGACGACCGCGGGGTCACCGCTCCCGCCGGTAAGCCGGACATCGAGCCAGCGGCCAGCGGCCAGCGGGCCAGCGGGACAGCGGGACAGCGGGACGACCGGTCACCGTCTGCATAGTTCACGGCGGCACGGAGGTACCGCAGCGGCGGCGGTCCGGCCGCGCGCCGAGAACCCACTAACGGTCCGTTTCCCTGACCCAAATCAGCCGTATTCAGACGGGTCGCCGGCTGACAGGGCCCGCCGCCGCCGACCGTGGTTCTGCGGGCACCGAGTAGCGCCACGCGCCGCGGTATATCAGCCAGCCGGCGCCCTGCGGTGATGTGGCGAGGCCAGACGGTCAGATGCTCGGCCGTGACGGCGGCGGCGGAGGCGGAGAGCTGAGGCTGGCCCGCCACGACGCGGGGTGCTGCAGGAGAACGGAGTACCAACTCTGTCACTGTTGGATGTCTGCTGTTTTACGAGGTGATCGCGGCGATCGAGGCGACCTCCTCACTGTGATGTGGAGAGTAGGTTTTTGTTGTCTAGGTCGCTTGCTGAGCAGCTGTCAATAGTGTATGCATAGGGCCTGTTCCAGTTGCGCCTCTAACCTCCTCTAACCTCCTCCAAGTTGCTCTAACTTGAAACTGTCTGTGCATTAGGATACGACAGTTGCAAGTGGGAGCAACATGGAGGAGGTTAGAGGCGCCACGGGAACAGGCCCATTGTAAACAAAATATCACTTCTTGCTTTATTGTACTGGAATTTAGCTATGCTAGACGTTCAGAAGCTGGATATTGCTATGCTACAATGCTGAGAACCACCTCTAACGGTCGTCTTCTCCAGAGGACGCCAGTCGACCCCTGTTGGGACGGCACCGCGTGAAGATTGTGAAAGCCGCCGCGCTCCAGTGTCAGTCCTGGGAACAAAGCCACTGCGGAAAGCGACGTCCGTACTGGCTCAAATCGGCGCAGTCAGCTTCCATACGTGCCGGCGCGCTCCGACAGTCGTTCTGCCTGGTGTTAGCGCCGTGTGCCAATTCAAGGTGTGCAGTCACCCGGAGACTGCAGCGACGCAGCGGAGCATAGCACTAACTCCCATCTCCGACCGCAGCGCGTGCAGTTCCGTTACCTTCCGAAGACACACAAGGCGGCTGCTTAGCGCCAGAATGACCTATAATGCAGTGCGAGAAATGACTCTTTATGCAGACAAGTGGCTGCTTTGACTAACGGGGACTAGTGTTGATTTCGAGATGGACCATTCACACGAAGGTAAATTAGTAGTGTGCACGGAGCATTTACAGCTACACCATTGCAAAGCTGCTGTTTGAGAAGTAAAAAAAAACATTAGCTGTTAAAAATAACCTCATAGGTAACAGTAATATAGATGTAGTTTAGAATTCGGAAGAAGTTAGGTGACATCTTGCTGGGTTCGAAGGTTCTAACTGGTGCTAAAAAAACGTTACTTTTAGTTTTAATTTGATGTATTGACAGGAGTTGCAAACATACTAAGAGCATGAAGGACCTTGGACTTCGCCACCATTGGCATGGTTGAGTTGCTCAACACAAAAGCATGTAATAGCCTGCATTCAGTGCAGCTAAGAATTGTATGTGCACCACAGAATGTATATTGAACGTATAATTTTGCAGCGGTTTAGCACGGCGTCAACCGACATCTTAGCTAACCAGGCAGCACAAGCCCAGCACCAAGTTCAGTGGTCTGAATTCATCTAAGGTGGCGAAAACTTTGTGTGAGGTTAATCATGATGATAATTAATGAAATAACCGTTAACCTAATACTAAGTAGGTAAATCAATAAATTAAGGCCTGTTTTGTATATGAGATGGTTATGTTTGCCATAATGATGAAGTGAATGCATATATCCTGGGATGATAAATAACATGGCAATATTTTAAAGTAAACAATGGCCGCAATAAATAATCGAGCTTTCGTTGTTATAACATCTTCAATATACATATTTTGATCTTATCTTGATCTTGATCTTGAAGATGGTGTAACAACGAAAGCTCGATTCTTTAATTGTGGCATTGTTTACATAGAAAATAAATATTGCCATGCTAGTCGTCATCCCAGCATATATTCACGAAATTGTATTATTGGATATTTCGTTATTGAAGCTTCGTCAGCAATGAACAACGATCAAATATCCTTGCTGACGAAGCTTCAATAGCGAAATATCCGAGAATACAATTTCGGCCTTAATGTATTTATTTACTTACTTAGTATGAGGTGAACGGTTATTTAATTAATTATCATGGTCTGAATTCTAAATTCAGGCTCAGCGTCGGCTCCGTGGCTCCGAATTTTGCACTTCTAGCGCTGACATTTCAAGTTCGTACTCATGCCAGGTAAAACCAGTAAAACGCCTTAATCGGGGTAACCGAGCGGTATCTGTTGCTTCCCTGGGACAAACTATACACAAATTAAGTTGTATTAAATTGTTAATGATCCCCTTTCTCCAATCCGCCAAAAGGGAGTACGTCCTGAGCGCTGCATGCTTCATCGTATACATTAATACTTAGATGAATCAAACCATTTTTATCAATAATTATGTTTGTTCATTTCGATGTTTGAATGTGCCACGCGCAGTGGTATCACCCCTATCAGAACGCATCATACGAACATATAAATTGATTTGATGGTCCTATCCAATGGTGAAAACCCGATCTCAATCGGAGCAGTGGTTGCGAAGTTATTAGCTTCCAAAAAGCGTATGTACGGCTGTGTCGGGCCGGGTCAGGCCGGTTCGGGCCGTGTCGGACCGGGTCGGAACGGGTCAAATGTAAATTTGTCCAGTAAGTTGACGAGAAACCTCACGGGCGCTTCAACGCCCGCTCGGTAACTACATTTGTGTCACGAGAAGTGCAGTGTTTTCTTACCCCACATTCAGCGGAATCCTCTCGTGAACAAAATGCACATCCTATTGTCATGAAGGTAAAAACGCTTGCACGAGCGAGTCTGACTTCATCGTGATCTCTGCTATCTGCAGCTCGGAGATTCTAAGCTCTCTGGGGGAAATCATCTGATAGAGTTCTCGCTATTACCGCAACGTCTCACCAAAGACGGACTCTAGAAAGCCTGTGCCAGGCCCACTGAGACCAACTAGGCCGATCGTGAGTACTGCGCACTAGCCAATGGTAGCTAAAGGATCCTTGAAATGAATCCTTTCACAGATCAAGCGAGTGCGTTAGCCAATGTCTTTCGAGCGTTAGTATTGTAATCGAAACGGGTCAGATGGAATGATATATCGAGAGATATTGCAGTTCAAATATACCCAATTCTTTCGTTGGGGCTATCTGAAACGCAGCCTTAACACGATACCATTCCCTGCATACATTCAAAGGTTAACCATGCTCTTTCAATATAGTTCGCCGATCTCAGAGTGTTGGTGTTTAGAAGAAGAAAAAACTACCTCCTTTTTGTTATCAGTATGATCCGCCAGCATCGAGTAAAAAAACGATTGTGAACAAGACATTTCATATATTTTAATTACATGGGGATAACGAACAAGCAGGTCCGCTTTTTTACACGTAACCCTGTCAGTGTTCTTTCGACTCCGCTCCGTCACCTTGCACCTCGCCATACAGGGTCATGGGTATACCACAAACATAACTCCACAGCTCGCTGCACTACGTGCACAATATTGCACCATTAGCACCACTGCATGCAGCTGCAGCGACCCCGCCCAAACCGTCACCATCAGTGCAGAACTCACCTTGTGCCGAATACCATGTGAGCAGCAGGGACCACACGGCCAGGGGTACGAGCCCCCGCCGCGGTGTTTCCCGAACACTCATCACTGTCACTAGTCTCGGGCCGCGCTCGGATCAGCACACCGCCCACTCGGCGCCACCCGTGCGTGAGTGGTTACTCACTTCCGATTCGCTCACAATTTCCTCACGGCACACTCAGATTCTCGCACCGCTCACTTCAAACGCGAGGGCTCGCGCCCGGTTCGCACCTTGCTCTCCCCACGTACGACCGACTGTTTCACCACAGTTTGCTTCTTATTCGTTCACGTATCGCTCGCTGCTGACTTACTTCGCTCACCGTTCGCCCACTGTTCACCCACTGTTCAGTCACTGTCGGATCACTGTTCACCCACTGTTGGCTCACTGTTGGCTCACTGCTGGCTCACTGTCGGCTCACTGTTGGCGTGTATCAGCCCGCGCCGGGCGCACCTCGCATGTCTCGCCCGGAGTCCGGACGCGCGTGAACTGCCCGGCGTCCGCGCGCCGCCACCGCCGCCGCTCGGACGTCACACCGACACCTGTGACGTCATCAGCCGGCAGGTGGGGAACCGGAACACCGGAACAGCCGCAGTCGCAGAACAGACACGGACAGAACGGGTAGCTGGGTGGTCAGGAGAGTGTCAAGGTTCTGCTAAATTGTGGGGTGGGAACGGTTGAGTTTAAAATGGTGCTGAGTGGGGATTTAAGGCCGTGGACGGTTGTAACGCGTTGTGTTTTCGTAACTGGGTCACGTTTGGTTGTGTGGCATAATTAGGTGGACAAAATTAGGTGTCCTTAGAGTTATATTATCTTTAAGGTGAAGGACCCTCTATCTGGTTCATAACATGTAAAGTTGGCTTCTTCAAAGAAACACCAGCTGTGATATCATGCAGCGAGGGACAATGATTCGCAGGTCACGAAAATCTCACCCATTCGTGATGAGAAGAGCTCAGTTTATTGAACGATTAGAGCACTGGCAAGCTGTGATTCCCAGCGCTGTTTCAGATTAAACACATCAATGAAGTATCAAACATTTGTAATTCGTGAACCTGATACGCCATCTACCATTGTCGGACATGTTATCCCGCGCACTGCAGGAGGGGGAGGGGGGGGGGTTGATTTCCGCCCCCCCCCCCCTCAGGTTTTTCAAAGATAGCGAGCCGGGTTTTGGCACACCTGTTAGGACATCAATTGCGCACACTTTGAAAAAAAAATAACCTCGGGTCATCTCAGGTCAGGTCACCAGACCAGGTCAAGTTTTGTATATTTCGGAATTTTGATATCGGTGACCTAAGGTCAGGTCAATTTCGTAACCTCCCCATAATATTCAATGGGGAAATATACAAATGCTTCCTATTTCAAGGATATGCATGACATTAGTCCAATTACTTCTGGATCATGTTATTATAGAATATTCTTTATGATCCAAGTGTAAGTTTTATTCAGTGACCCCTATTGGATCATTTGAGGTCATGCGAGGTCACCATCACCTTTTGTCAATAACTCCCGACATAATACAGATAGAGAAGTAAAACAGACATCAATGTGTTTGTCTCGTCGAGACACGTCTTCCCATATGCAAAATGCCCTACTTGGGTCACCACTTGACCTTGACCTGAGGTCAAATTTTTAAGTTAACTTAACGAAGTCACCATGTATATTATTCGAAGCGCCTTGACAAAATAAACATAATGGCGTAAACAGTTTTTCGTTATATGTTTTAGGTAAAAAGTTAATAGCGAAAAACGATTTAGCCCAAAAACGTCATTTTTCCCTTTTTTGACCTCTGGAGCCTCATATATTGACCTGAGATCAAATTTGAGGACACCTTAGCGATTGAAAATTTCACTGGCTGGCGTTTTCTTTTTCCGTTTGTTTCTAATTAGCATATTTTCTGAGATATATGGGAATATCTGGAGCGATGTCCTAAAACAGTACAAAACTGGAAAATTTGACCTTGATGACCTCTGGTGACCTCAATTTTGACTGACCTAAAACAATACTGAAATACTTTCGATAAAACATGTTCAAATGCCGTTTTTCACTTCTCCTACGTAGCGTAGTTTTCGAGATCTCAGAAGGGGGGGGGGGGGCGGAAATCCCCCCCCCCCCCCCTGCAGTTCGTGTTCGGCGCAAAGCCCCTGCAGTGCGCGGGTTATATAATATATTGCTCTGCATGGTCATTTTTAATTTGATTTGCCCATGATGTTGATTACGTACATAGCATGTTTATCATCATGTGATCAGTAAATAATGCAATGACAGCCACGACAAACAATGTACAATACCATGCCGAGGTGTTTCCCTCTTGCCGGCAACATTACCAAGAAGCAGACATCTCTTCACACAAAGTTACGAATGGTACTTTTGGTACTTTGAAAGTCGCAAACAGCAAATTTCGTCCAATGCATTGAAACGTTTTTTGGAAATCCTAATGGGTTGTTAAGTAAACACATTCTTGCCGCTTCTAAACCGTTAGGCTGAACCGTCAGGCTGAACCGGAACCTGGAACTTTGTGACTTTTACCAAAATTGAATGGCGCGTGGTGTGTCAAAATTTGGAAAAAATCGGTCCACACAGGCGATTCCAGGCTCCTGTTTTGGGGAGGGTGTTACGAATGCGGTTTTCGGCGAATACTTCATTCGTGGTTTGCAGTGCAATAAATACGTCAGAAACACTTTCAATGCAATATGCATCATAGATACTAGGGTTGTACATATTTTTGGAGCAGAGGCGCACTCAGGATAAACAAATGGGAGGCAATACCTCCCCTCAAATTAGGTCCAACTTCAAATTAGTAAGATGATAAAAGCATGGTGCCCCCCATGTTTTTCCTGGATCCGCCTATGCACAATATAGCAATATATCAAATTTAACAAATTACAGCATATAATGCCCACATGTGACGTTAATGTCTTCCCAAACAATCACGAACAGCACATATATTTTTCAGAAAATCCCCACATTTTATATTCCCTGAATACGCCTATGATTTTCATTTTGTTTTTGTCTTTTGATATTTAAAGGCCAGTAAATTTGAAGCTCAAACACGTTTGGGGCATGAAAATCGGTCGAGCCACATGGCCGCAATGACCTTTCAAAAAAAAAATCGGATTTTTTGCCCCCTGGCCCCCATTTTTGAACAAAACAAAAAATTCGGGGTTGAAAATGAGATATCTTGCCATGACGCATCGAATGGCGTTTTCCCCCATCCAAATCGACCGAGCGGTTCTTGAGATCTCGGGGGGGGGGGGAATCTGCCCCCCGCAGGTTAACGTAATTCTGGCCGCCCGCAGGAAATAGGGTTAACATGTCTCTCATCTTCTAACCCTGACACGACGCTCAGAATTTCCGGTTTTATGTATCGGAGAGTGTTTTTACCGTAAATACATACATACATACACTCTGACCTTCAGTGGGCCCACTCCTGCCTCTAGAGGGCCAACTCTGGCCTCCAGTGGGCCCCCTCTAGCTTCCAGAGGGCCCACTCTGCACTCCAGAGTGCCCATTCTGACCTGCAGAGAGCCCACTCTGGCTTTCAGAGTGCCCCTTTGGCCTTCAGAGGGCCCTTTTGGCACTCAGAGTCCAAAACCTTTGGCCTTCAGGGGGCCCTCTCCGGTCTTCAGAGGGCCCTCCGGATACCATTGGCCCTCTCTGACCTCCAGAGGGTCCACTCTGGTCTACAGGGGACAAAGTATCTATATGTGCAGGACAGCCAATCGATATAGTGGTAACAACCTCTCATTTTAGAATACACTGAGCGTGACTGTCCAGAGGCGCTGCCTACGTTCAACACCTCAGTTCCCATGGAGAAAGTGGCGGCGCTTCTATCTCTGTTTGCAGGACTTGTGTTAAATGCGGTCGCTGTGCTGCGCGTACTGTTTGCAGGAACACAATGGTGCCGTGGGCTGCCCGGTCCGGTAAGCATGTCTGACGGTGCCAGTAGCAGTGTGGGAAGGTCAAGTGCGGTCCTCTGGGCGGTGTTAGCCCTTGAGTGCAGATTTCAGACCGTATATATCTTGAGAGCTAAATTGAGTTGCTGTTGAATTGAATTGAGTTGTATTGAATTGAGTTGTATTTGAATGGAGTTGTATTTTAATTGAGTTGTAAATCAAGTTGAGAGCTAAATGCCGTGTTTAAGTTAAAATATGTAATTTTATTCGCGATCAAATTTGCCAAAAATTACCTCTACGTGTCAGCAAGTTTCAACTGGGATATAACACGACAGCACTCTTGTCTGGAAAAAAAAGTTATTAGCAGACTTAACCTGAGTGGCGCTGGTGTACCTGGCCGAATATGAATCGCTCGGGATATTCTACTACCTCTTTATCATTAGGACAAATATGATCTGATCCAGTCGTAAAAGGTTATATTTGAGAAGTCTGAGAGTGGTGCACCAATCAAGTACCTCAAAGGGTTTTAATTTACGTTAAATTGAATTTCAACGTCAGGTGAAATTGCAAAATCGGGGCAGTACTCGTATATGATATCGGTTGTACAAAATGCAAAACAATTGATTTATTTCATATTTACCGTGACTTCTCTCATAAGTTAACTGAATATAATACAGATAAATGTTAAATAAAGATAAAAGTCAAGGTCAGCATGCTCGGGCCTGAGCTATTAACTGTCGGCTCTTGCCTGCAAAAGTAGGCAAGAGTTGCCTCAGCACTGTCTTTTTGCCTCTGACCGGGATGGCTTGAGTCGGTATTATCATCCACAAACAGGTCAGATGACGTCAAGCGTCGCAAAAACTGACGTAAATCTTTCGAACGATACACCCTTCTCCCTCTCGCAACTAAATTATCCCGTTCAAACTGAAGTACGTATGTGAAGTGAAGTAAAAGTAACCTATTAGGTCAGGAAGGCGCAGAGCAAACGCGACATGCCGTAAAGTAAGAAATTGTACCATAAATTGCAATGCAACTATTTACCAATAAATATATCAAGCAGGTATATTTAAGATCTAAGATCTAAGATTAAGATTAAGATTAAGATCTACCATTTCATGACACAAAATTCTATTATTCTGCGGTAACAAGCTAATGTGTGATATGGTGCTATGGACTGCATAAATATGCTGCATTTCTCGTATACGGAATAGTTTGGCTTCCTTACAGACAGACTTGTCAATGATTCAATGCGAATCGACTACTTTTGATTAAATCATTCTTATTTCAAATGAATGACTCATGAATCGATTCACCTCATGCGCAAACCTGTTGTGAGTCACTGATTGAATCATTCATACAGAGAAAATAGGCTGATTGAATCATTCATTTCTCAAAGAATCATTCTTTTTTGGTCGAACAGCATAAACTGTCAAAAAAAATATGTCAGCGGCCCAGCATTTATCTGTGCCCTGTGGACTTAATGGCCAATTATATGAGCTCTGTGTCCTGAGCTGTAGCCTGTAATTAATATATTCATGAAGAAAGCGAGGCTTTGTGTCCAACTCCAGTGGGCACAAAGCCACTGTTCAATCAGCCCTAACTAGGTACATACCTTGGTACTGGTAGGGTTAGGGGTAGGCACCTAAATACTTAGAAAAGGTAACTAACTCATACTTTGATTCATAAGCCACACAGTAAACGCACACATTTTTCACACGTAAAATTATCAAAAGGTACTCACCTTTTCCTAATTTCTAGGCTATACCATATCAAAAACTAAATCATAAACAAACATTTGCATGACCTCCGGATGTCCCAAATATCATTGTCGCATCGGCGCCGCTTTATTCCACATGCTTTATAAAAAATAATACCTAATGCAAAATCAAAATAAATGTTCTATTCGCTTAAAAAGGTGAAACGTAAAGTCATTAATTCTTTTGGAACTTGGAATTTGCAATTATAATACATATTATAAATATCATTTTATAGTAAAAATAAACAACACGTGTGTCAAATTGTTTCGCATTCACATTCACATTCGGAAACACATTCGCGGACTATTTGGATTAACTTCAAAATTGGAACACACACAGACCTAGTGATCATTCTGGTAAAATCTTAGAGTCGCACATTCAAAATCAAAGGATTTAGAGCAGGTCATATGTTTAAGGTCAAACAGCAGACTATTCTGGTTTGCATGAAAAATGACACACAGGTAGAGCATAGCCTCCTTATCACGCTCATAAAATCTTAGAGTCGCACATTCAAAATCAAAGGAGTTAGACAAAGGAGTCGACACTTTTCTTTAATGTTGAGTGATTGAATCAAGATTGAATCATTCATTATGTTAATGTTGAGTGATTGAATCATGATTGAATTATTCATTATGGTAATGTTGAGTGATTGAATCATGATTGAATCATTCATTACGGTAATGTATAGTGATTGAATCATGATTGAATCATTCATTATGGTCCGTGAATCACTGTGAATCGATTCATGACAAATATGAATCATTGACAAGTCTGCTTACAGACCACTCCCATGGGTGACATGGGCGTGGCCAGTCCATGGGTGGCATGAACGTGGCCAGTCCACGGGTGACATGGACGTGGCCAGTCCATGGGTGACATGGACGTGGCCAGTCCATGGGTGACATGGACGTGGCCAGTCCACAAGCTTTGACCAAGGTCCATGCTTTATCCGCCTAAGCATCATTAAGGCCCTGCCAGAAGCGGCTTTAAAGGGAACAGTTCACCTTGACATATGTATTGATGACATATATACACCTTGACATTGGATTGATGACATATGTATTTCAAGAGCAGCTGGAGACGGTCACGACACGGCACAGCGGGCTCGTCATCCTCGCCGGCGATGTAAACATCAACATGGGTGCAAACACCACTGCCAAGCAGAGGTTTTGCCAGCTTCTGGATGCTTTCTCGCTGCGACAGAACATCACCGGGCCCACATTCCGCAGCTCTGGCTCTACCATCGATGTTATATGCAGCAATGGTGAGGTGCAGCGGCAGGGAACGCTCCACTGTGACCACAGCGATCACAACTGGGCGCGCGCTACATTCGTCCTGGCTGGTCTCCGTCCTAAACCGACCGTGGTGACCGCTCGTAGCTGGCGTAGGATCAACGTTGACGAGATGAACCGGCGGCTACAGGAGATCGACTGGAGCCCGGTGTACCACAGTGCCGACCCAGCTGAGCAGTGGGAGTACTTCCTGAGCGTCACACCTGACGTACTGGACGAGGCGGCACCTCTGAAACGGACCAAAGTGCGAAACCCTACAGCCCCGCCCGTGACCGAGGCCACCAAACAGCTAATGGCGGAGCGGAGAGCGGCACTGCGTGACGGCGACCGCGACATCTACCGGGAGCTGAATCGACGCGTGCAGGCCGCCATACGTGGTGACACCCGAAACGTCATTCAGCGGCACATCCGTGAGCATGGACGGGCGTCTGTGTGGAGGGGAGTGCAGCCTGTGTTAGCATCCAAGAAGGCGGGCAAGCCGGCTATCACTGCTGAACATGTGGATGTCGATGCCCTAAATAAGTATTTTGTTGAGATCGGAACGAACACGTCGCGAGCAGTAGACAGATCTGGACCTGAGCTGCCTGTCCGTTTGCCTCGAGTATCAACGAGTTCGTTCGTGCTTGCGCCTATCACACCGGAATGTTTGGTATTGGTCGTTGGCAGGATGAATAGTTCTTCAGCTTGTGGCGCAGATGGTCTGTGTGTTCGTTTGATTAAAATGTGTCTTTACTCGCTTTGCCACGTTCTAACCCACATCGTCAACTCTAGTCTAACCTCACACACCGTTCCTGACTCATGGAAACTCACTCTTGTCCATCCCATTCCGAAAGCTGCAAAGTCCGATGAGTTTAGTAGTTACAGGCCAATCTCGATTCTCACTACCATAGCAAAAATAACTGAGCGCGTTGTTTCCGAACAGCTGTATTCTTATTTCTCTACCCACCACCTGTTCTCCCCTAACCAACACGGCTTCAGGACCAATCACTCCACTGACACTGCCTTGCTCACCCTCACTGACCATGTTTTTCGATCTATGGACCAGCGTGAGATTACTCTTCTCTGTCTATTGGACTGCTCTCGCTGTTTAGACTGTATCCCACACGACTCACAGCTGCGTAAGCTAGATCTCTATGGTGTAGACACGCGCTGGTTCCAATGCTACCTGACCAATCATTATCAGCGCGTGCAGATTCAGACCACCGGAAAATCTCGCGGCCGCACACTCTCCCGACCCCTTCTCAACCCCATTGGCACCTATCAAGGTTCTTCTCTTGGCCCATTACTGCACAACATATACGCTAACGACCTACCTCTCTATACTGATGAGTCCACTGGTATCATTACCTACGCTGATGACGTCCAACTGTACGTTTCTAGCCCACCGAAAGACCTGAATGATATTATCCAATCCATGGAAAACAGTCTGTCTGTCCTTTCCAACTGGTATGGAAAAAATGGCCTAAAAATTAACGCGGCAAAGACGCAGCTCATCGCGCTCGGTACCCGCGAAATGACTCGGCGCCTTCCCCGAATCAGCATTACCTTTTCCGGCTCAACTATCACCTGCTCAAACACTGTCAAAAACCTAGGTGTCTGGTTCGACAGTGACATGACTTTCGCCACACATACAGACGACGTGGTACGGCGGTGTACTGGCACTTTGTGCGGACTGAGCCACAGCAGGCACAGTCTCCCCCAGTCAGTGATGGTTACATTGGTGCAAGGTCTGGTGTTCTCGGCGATTCGGTACTGGCTGTCCGTATATGGCGCTAGCAATTCGACGCAACGCAGACGGCTTCATAAGCTAGTGAGGTTCGCTGCGCGAGTGGTCTCTGGCCGGAGGAAATACGATCATGTGAGCGATGTGATTGATGACCTCGGCTGGCTTCATGTAGACAGCATGTATAAGTATCGCTACCTAGTGTTACTGAAAAAAAAATGCTGACTACGTCTGAACCACAAAACTTTGCCGACAGTTTAATAACTAGGCAAAGTGTGCACGGGAGAGACACCCGACAGAGAGAAATGCTTGTGACGCCCTCTATACGGACTGAGTCTGGGAGGCGTCGCTATTTGTACGGGGCTGTCGCTGAGTATAACGAGCTGCCGTCTGAGCTGCGTTGTTTGAATTTCGCTAGTTTTAAACGCGAGCTCAAAGAGTACCTGATGGAGCGTGAGCGTGATACTTAGTTTTATGACTCACTGCACTCGTTTATGAGATATTGTGTTGTGATGTGTTCTGTGTGCTCTGTGACGTGTACCTACATGAAGTATGAGTGTTGCGTCACCCAAGCCCAATCATTATAGCGTGTTTTGACTCGAGTCATGTAATAGCCGTTGCATGCAGCGGATATGCCTCACGAAGTGAAATAAATAAATAGATAGTTGGCAGTACATCTTGAGCTGAAAAATACGAATATGACTTTGGCTTGGACCATAGATTTTGTTGTGGAGAAAAAAGTAAGTTTCTTTTTGTATCACACGTGACGTCATACAACACCAGTGGTTGTTCTGGCCCCGCCTGACGCCTATCTACAGTCTCTGACAAGGGACAAGGGGTCGTTCCGGCTTCTAGGACTCCGGTAAGCCAATTTTAATTAATTAAGGGGCTTCTATGAAGATGTGAAAGCTTCTCAAGTCAATTTTCGAGCATGGAGTACAGCTTGGCTATCTCAACTCAAAACCCCATTGACAAGGTGAACACAGTCCACCTTTACACAAATCGCGGAAAATGAACAATGAACGCAGAAAAAGCAAATTATAATGTCAGTTATTTGCTTCCAATTCAGATGCTTTCCTCTGAATGGAGTGAATTAATGCGAAATCAGGACATCTCCACGTGCGTGACGTATAATTTCCCTAAGAATATTGCTGAGAAAAGTGTTTATAGACGATTTAGCGATATATCTCTCAAAGTTCATTCGTGCAAGGAAGGGAATAAGATACTGAAACAGCATGTTCTTGTCCAGCGCTATATATTTCAACGTTTATAATACTTAGTCCCCAAGCCATACGTCATAATCATACGTCAAATCAGCAATCAGCGATGGGAGCCCACGACGGATACTCGTCCCGGTTTCTAGGACTCCGGTAAGCCAATTTTAACCGGCACCGGCGGCTCCAGGAGACCCCTTTAGCCCTAAGGGGGAGGTAATGAGTTGTTTGGCCCTCCTTTTGCTCCAGTCTCATTTCCTCGTGATACCCCTACGGTCTAATGAAAATATAAAAATAGTGCTCCAGCCTTCCAAAACCTCAAATTTCGCGCCTCTTGGCGGCGCAATTGTTATATGGCTGTCAATTTCTTCTCAATATTAATACTTTTGACGTTTCAGGACAATAATGTTCACATTTTTTCTTCTAGACCAAACATTAACAAAATCTTGCTTGTACACCTTGCAACGGGGCGAAGATTGGCAGCGCCCCAAGCCGCTTGTAACATTTAGGGTTGTCAAATAATCATTATGTATCAAATTACAATACATCTAGTATAAAGGGAGCACAACCGGACGTACCAGTCTATGATGTTCGTAGGCATTATTTTGTTCTGTTAAAAATACAGTCAATAGCCATTTTCACGAAGGCCTATTGCGCTGAAAAGCTTCTAAAAAGTTTCTGAAAGTTTTTTTTAAAAGTTTTGGTATACATTTGTTGGTATAAAAGGAGGTTTTGTATACTCAAGACTTTTAAACTAAGACTTATATACTAAAACTTTTTAAAACTTTTCAGAAACTTTTCAGAATCTTTGAGCGCAATAATCGTTCGTGAAAACGGTTAATGTCCATTTTATATAAAATCTGCGAATCAAATTAATAAATTATTAAAGGGAAATAACGACCTTTTGATTTTTGTAAACAATAATTTATTAGGCTACCGTTATGTTATAAAAATTATGTGATCTAAATGTAAGAATGAAATACAAATTTCATTCTTAAATTCAATTAATTCAAAGTTTTTTCCAAAATAATTCAAAAATTCAAAGTTGGAAGTATGGAAAAATTAAAAGCAAGTACATCTACTTCTTTCGAAGTTCATGAACGGTGTTTTCCCTGCTCTATTGGAAACGCGACATATCTGGCGCTTTTGCATCAATCTGTTCAACGTTGTTGAATTACCTCTCAATAAATCGCATACACTAAATAAGTCGTCATAGGGGGTCAAGTTAACCCTCGCCCTACGGGGGGTCCTAAAACGACCCCTCCCCCCATGAGGTTTTTCTTGAGTAATTTTGCACACATGCGGCGCATCTTGCTGAAATTTTCCGTATCTGAGTTTACAACATTTATACTATCTTATAAATACACAAAAAAATAGGTGTATACAACTTTTAGACCGTGACCTATGACCTTTTCGTCAAGGTCATGTCAGAACCCAAAGGGCCATTGACCTGACCCCACAGGTCACCAGTTGACCTAGATGGTCAAAATGGGATGCCTTTAGATTTGTATTATGACAGGCATCACGCTCTTTTACGGTGTCTCCCTATCTCTCTCCGTTCTGAAGTTATACTCAGCGCTCTGTACAATCGCTATTTTTGGACGTGGTCAATCTTAGGTCATTCACCTGACCTGGAAGGTTACCCGTTGACCTGAAACCTACAAATCGCATACTGTTAGATTCCTCTCATGACAGGGAACAGCTGGTTCTTACCGCATTGCCCTATGTTGCTTGGTTTGAAAGTTAACAGGGGGTATTTTTAGGACTCCCCCCCCCCCGTTGTAGTGCGAAGGTGACAAAAGGTCCCCATAGGGCGAGGGTTAATCCTCCGAATGTATCACGGGTTTCTAAGATGTTTATTGATTGATTACGTAAAAACGGTTCAGATAAATATTTCATGAGTGCATTACAATGTATTGAATACCTGTATGTTGAAAATTCGTGGAAAAAAACATCCAATTTTATAACCCGCGCCGTGCCGGGTGTGTTGTGTCCGCTGCTGCTGCTGCTGTGAACACGACGGGAGCTCGGAGTAGACTGTATTTACCCTCTGACGGCAAACCCACACATCGCCTCGGTGGGCGCGGTCACGGTCCGCGGCGGTGACAGGTCACCGCCGGGGTCAGACGGGTTTACGGTGGACGCGGCGGCCAGGACTGCCCCGGCCCACCGGGCGCACGGCACAACATAACAAGGGGGCGTTTAGACCCCCCCTAAGCCCCTAAGCTTTTTCAAGAATGGCGAAAAAACGGCGGCGCTGCGCTCTGCCGTTTTTGGTACAGCTATTGAGCCATCAATTTCCCACGTATTGTAATTTGTTTGACTACGGGTCATCTCAGGTCAGGTCACCAGACCAGGTCACGCGACCCCACCTCCAAAACAGTGTGCGGTGGTCTCACAGTCACAGATTTTGGCCGATCGATTTCGTACTTGCAGGATTTCATAAGAGAAATGGTACCTACAATTCGTCTATCTGAGATTTTCGATATCGGTGACCCAAAGTCGGGTCAATTTCGTGACCTCCCATTATAAGTCAATGGGGAAATATGCAAATGCTTCCTTTTCCGAGGATACGCATGATATCAGCCCAATTACTTCTGGATCATGTTATCATAGGCCATTCTTGAAGACCCAGGTTTAATTTTGGTTCAGTGACCCCTACAGGGTCAGTTGAGGTCATCCGAGGTAACCAACACCTTTGTGTCAATAACTCTCGACAAAATCCAGATAGAGACATGCAACTGGCACCAATGTGTTTGTCTCGTTAAGGCACGTCTCACAATGTGCAACATGGCTTAATTGGGTCACCACTTGACCTTGACCTGAGGTCAAATTTTTAAGTTAACCAAACCTGGTCATAGTGAATACGATTCGAAGAGACTTGACAATACAAACACGATGGTGTCATACTTATTTCCGTATCTTTATTAGGTAAAAAGATATTTGTGAAAACTGTTTTGCTAAAAAAATAGCCAGTTTGGCATTTGATGAGCTCTGGAGCCTAAACTATTAACCTTATCTCAAATCTGAGGACACTTTACCGATTGCATTTTTCAATAGCTTTCCATTGTTTTTGTTTCTGTTTGTTCCTATCTATCATAGTTTTTTTGTTGCGATATCTGGGATTGTCTGGAGCGAAGTCCTAAAACTGGAAAATTTGACCCTTGATGACCTCTGGTGACCTCAATATTGACCTGAGAAAAAATGCCTGTAATATTTTCAAAATGTATTTTGACGAGCTTTCGAACGGTGTTTTCGGTTTCTGCCTACATTTTATAGGAGCCGAGTTAGAGGGGGCGCCGAAACGCCCTTCCCGGCACGGCGAAGGTGGCGCCGAGCACCGGCACGGCGCGGGCTAATGGATCGAGAACACTTAATAGGTCGCCGTCCGGGGCCAAACTAAACAGTCGCCGTCCGGGGCCAAACTAAACAGACAATTTCAATGCATCTTTTTCAAATGTTGTGTGACTTTTCATAGAAGTTTGGTACATACATATTCGCAAAAGATAGAGTGCGTGAAACATATTATATACCTTCATGATAAATAATAATGCGTAGGCAGGCTAATTTTAGCTCGGACAGTGAATTCGTTACCAAGTACTTGTGAGTACCGACCGTTATAAACGTGGAACGTTCATCAACTTTAACTTAAAATATATTTCGGTAGGAATGTTTATATGTAAAATGTGATCGATTTAGGTACATTATATTTTAGTCTCGTCTAGCGATTTCAAGTAATAACTCCATTGTGTGTGTGGAAAAAGGTTATTATTTCCCTTGATTTAAATCTAGGCAGAAGAATTGTCCGCGCCGCTTCGAGGGCAGAAAAACAAATCCACAACTGATTACTTGCCGTTAGTAGCTACGCCCGTTAGTGACATATTTCAATAACTGAGTATTTTCTCTTCTGTTACCAATTTTCTAAGGCTTCTCGGTTTATTTCTGGGATTTGAGAGGCTTCTCTCTGGTTATAATGGAGTTCTGAGGGCATCCTTGCCAGGAGCCCCTCTGATCAGTTCTTCGTCTGTATCATTTTCTCTACTGCTGACCGGAGTTCCCGTGGCCCGAACACGAAGAAGAGCTGCGCCTGAAGTAGGATCTAGCGACCACAGCACCGAAACGCGGAACTCTCGCCAGTATCGCCGCAGCAACGATTCCGTGCCGAAACAGTTTACAAGCATGTAGGCCGGCGGAGTGTTTTTGTTTTCTCCTGACCTTTAACTTTTCACTGTCTCTACTTTTAGCGTGGATGTGTGGTTTTTAACTTTGTATCCATCTTAACCTGACTCTCAGGAACGTAGCCATGATTTCGTCCAGAGAGGGGGGCGGCGGCTCGAAAGGGCCCCTTCCCGAGCGTTGAAAGGGCCCCCTTCCCAAGCGTTGAAAGGGCCAAACAAAAGGGATGAAAAGGCGCGTTACAAGGATGGAAATCCAGTATGACAGGTATGGCATGGGCCATACCAAGTTGTAGGAGCTGGAGTTAGCAAACTGCCATATCAACTTTGGAACCAGCGACACCAATTTGAAATAAGCTATACCAACTTGGAATATTTTTTAAGCTCAAGACCTGGAACTCTTAAACAAATTGCGTCGCGGAGCGGCGCGAAAATTTTGAGTTTTATGCCCTGGATATGCATTCTCATCAATGCGTCGCATTGCGTATGGTGCGGACCTCTAAAAATGCTGTATTGTGCGTTTAAAAGTGCGGCAAAAAAGTGTTTAAGTGAACTGTTTTGCCCAATTATATAGCAAAGTAGCAACATAACACATAAATGCGCCGAGAAACGGGCCGGTTTTTGTTTTCTAACCCGCATGGAATTGAATTTGTAGTTACATTGTGCCGCAGAGCGGAAATTTTCAGTTGTATTCAGTGGACAACTGCATTCTTACTGTTGAAAGGCCCAGTGTCCCTCCAGATCGTCTGGCAGGGCCTCGGATAACATGTTAACTGGGGGGGGGGGGGTCAACCCCCCCCCCCCCAGTGGAGGGAATTGTCCCCTCAGTGGAACAAATTTATTTGCCCCCCTCCCGCAGTGAAAATGAGTTAATTCAACACGAGCGGGTACTAGGATACTATATATGATGCATCACAAGCCTTTAAAAAAATCCTTCAGTCAACTGACGCTTGTTTTACTGTACTGCATGGCCTCGGATAGCATGTTAATGGGGGGGGGGGCAAATTCCCCGCAGTGACTCCCTCCCCAGTGACCACATTTTGCCCCCTAGCGGGAGCAAAATTCGTAGGTAACACACGATTGTACGGTCTGTAAAGTAGATAAAAGCGTCACTGAAGCATGCTTTCAACTTAAAACCAATAAAACACTGTTTATAGCTACCTAGCGTAGCTTTGAGATCTTGCGGACGGATACCCGCCCCTCGTCGCGTCGGTTCGAAATTGGCGTGGACCACAGGTGTCGATTTATATACGTTTGGGATGGCCATCGGCCTCAATATTTTGAGTTTGGTCCCCAAAGATGCTTTTGGCTCCCTCAATGTTTTCTGGCCAATGGCGGACCCAAGGGGGCCAAGGCCAAAGCCTCCAAACCGCCTGAAATCAGCAAAAAACTTATTTTCTAATTAAAAAGCCAAGAATCCTTTACGAAAGAATGTTTATTAATCACCCATTCATCCATAAAGAAGCAAACTCCGATGACTTTGTTTTATTGTTTAATACTTTTTTTGTGGATTTCGACGCATTTTGTTTTGCCGTTCTGGGTTCTTCCTTGTGTCTGGCCTTAGATCAGGCATTTGACACATATGTCATGATTTCAGCTACGGTGATCCGTGGAAAACCAAGCTTCTGATGAATTCGTTGGTTCTAGGAACATAGACTACCCAAAACCACCTTCATCACATCACACGGCGAAACCAGGGAATATCGGCGAAGCAATATTTTTCTTCTTCGTAAAGTTGCAGCTGTTTGTCTCCTCTGGGGTGGTCCTCGGTCCGCCAAAGGCGCCTTCGGCCCACACAGCCACATTTCGATCGAATAACCGATTTCACCGCATATCTGACGAATAAATGTAGGGCTGTGTACCAGCACCGACACCACCAATGATGAATGGGTCTCTCGAAAACATGCCGACGTTGGGCCGGTTATCAGCCCGATGCTCGGTAGGACGACGGCCCGAGTTTCATGTATTTCGTTTCGAAAGCCACATGCCACGTTTACGTGGTATGAGCATCATTCGAGAGTTTAAAAAACGTTCAAAACGGATAACATTTATTCCAGTTATTAACGTCTAACCTATGTGAGATGAGTTGTGCAGTAATCAGCAATCAACGGCAACAACCATGGTAGCAACTATTCTTAGTTTTGGTGCCTCGTTTTCCATTCCAAGGGATACCATTTTCCATTGCAAGGCATACCTATTGCATGGGTTGGATCTGCACTGATTAATACGATAATTTGAGGAGGAGTTACTAATTTCAGGTCGGCTATTTTATTAATTAAATAGTTTTTTAGTTTAAAATGAAACGTCTCACAAAATGTTTAATTAATGTTTTTGTTTTATTGTGTAAGGGATGGCCCTAATTGAGCCCTTGATCCATTGGCTCATCCAAAACGTCCAAAAACGTCGTTTTGAAGAACTGTCTCAAAACTCGTCCGACTTTGTGTGCTTTCGCAAACAAAGTCGTGTCGTGCCGAGCCGAGGGTGGGTGTTTTAGGGGGAGGTTGGGTTGGGACACCCCCTTTTTATCTCGGGAATTGGCGGCGTGCAGCACCACCGTTTCTGGCACAGCTGTTTCGGCATGAATTGCGCACCTTAAGTAAACATTTTGACTAGGGTCATCTCAGGTAAGGTTACCCGGTCACATCAAGTGGCCCCACCTCCAAAGAAGTTTGTGGTCGAGCCACAGCCACAGTGTTTGACTGAGCGATGTAACAATTTCGACATGAATTTAGACGAGCTATCTAACGGTATTTGTGGATTTTGCCTAATCCCCATTGGAGCCGAGTTCGGGGGTGGGGGCGGCAGATGCCTCCCCTAGCACGACTAAGCTGGCGCCGAGCACCGGCATGGCGCGGGTTAAGAACTGCTTTAAAACAAATTATCCCTTGTATAAGCTGCTTAGATCTTCCTTCAGGCATCTTGGAGCACTGGGTGGGCATTTGCCCGCCCAGTTATTTACATACGGGAGGCCCTGCGGCTAGATATATCTGACAAAAATGACCGTCCCGCAATACAAATATGGAAAATAAATATTGCAAGGCGTTCAGCTGAACATTTCTATCGCTTTCCTTCTAGGTAGGCCATATCGAGCATTCTGTACTGAAAGACATCTGTTTTCACTAGAACTGCGTCACCATCGGAACGCTAATCACTTCCTTATTTGTCGTTTTCTCAGACCTTGATACAAGGCAAGGTTTCAGCCTGAATGCACATCCGGTAAACAGCGGCAGCCGTGTCGCCAATTTGCCGCCTCAGTGGAAAACAAACAAAACTCTGTTCGCCTAGCTTTGCCGGAAAAGGAAACGACGCCCATTCTCCTGATCGGTCCCAAATCGTGCGAGATTCAGCTGTGGCCACAGATGGGGCTCGAAGTTCCCCGAGCGAGGCTGGTGTTCTCAGGCTGAGTCACTCATTCGCCTTGGATGCAGTCATCCAGACCGAATGACGCCTTCTTCCTGTATATGACGGCAGATCTGTCGCATGGTCGACCTTCTAAGGAACAGGCGACGGGCTTGGCGGAAGGAATGAGGCACGAAGCAGCAATACAATCAGCTGGGGTTTTCAGGTAAAATGCCTCATTGACTATGTTTTGGTGTAGAGGGATGCACGTGTAATTTATGTGCAGACTGTTGCCTGCTTACACGGGAGTAAGCAGCTTTTGTTGTGTTCAATATTTTATTTTGTATATCTCTGCAGAATCCTATCAACCATATTATGACACTGATTTGTGTATTATGCTTGCTATCTGTGACAAAAACTATAGTTAACGTAGTCAACAGTGCAACCAAATGTCTGCAGCAATGCTAGATAGAACACATAGCGTTGTAATACACAGTATTGCACCATGCTCGCATTCGTTTACAAAAACACTCACGAGGTTGCAGTGCTGCATTGTACTTCTGCGCTACAATGCGCAGTGTGCACTTTGCATTTGTGAATTGCTCGTTGCAGTATTTTTGTAAAAATTACAGCATTTGTATGTGTTTCTCACACTTAGCCAACCATTGACTGGGGGGGGGGGGGGCATTTAACGCCCCCTCCCCCTGATTAGTTTTCGTAATAGCTAAAAAACCAATAGCGTTATCAGCGCGAAATTTCGGGTACCTTCTTCTATATAGATTTTATGTCATCTGTGAAAAATTATTTTTTTTGTCTATATTTGCTTAGTTATAGCGAATTTAGTGACGTCACTACACACGAGTTTTACACAAAAATCGGCTAAACTGTAACAGAACGTACAAATGCCATACTGTAAGCAAAAGGCAGTCCAAAAACGTTAAAAAATAGCAAATGGCAAGGGCTACAACATGGTGGTCTCGGATTTGTGAACATTTGGGTTTTTGACCCACAAAAAAAAATCAAGAAGCGATTTTGTTTGGGGAAAAATGCCCACAAAATCAGTTGTTTAAAAGACATTTTAAAAACTGGAAATATGTCAGAGAACCACATGTGGGCAACTAGCATACCAACTTTCAAAATGATATCACCATTTTTGACTGACTTATGGCATCTAACGTATGGGTAACTCATGACGTCATATTTTGAAATTGCTTTTTATTTTTATTGACCAGGTACAGACAAATAAATGCCAGCAGCACTGTATTTATGAGACAAAACTGGTAAAGAAACATGCCTTTTTTCATTTAGATTGACCAATTTCAAATTTTGACCTTCAGGACATGAACTTGACATTAGTTTGACAATAACTTCACTTACATGAAGTCAGGTGCTAAAATGACTATCACTATCGAAATATACGTGGAAAATAACCAATTAAACATGTGTTGCATGACTTATGTTGCGCATAGTGACCTTTGTGACCTGACCTTGACCTTGAACTTTGCCAACAATCTCACTTTAGCTCATGCGGGATGTTTATCATACCTTTAGCAGCCCCTTGGGTGATCATGGTCGTAATCGAAGGCTTTAGATGGAAAGTATAGCCCATAAACTCAAATACGTCGATTTTGACATTTGACCTGACCGTGACCTGACATTTAACCCAACTTTTATTTTTTTAGTATGCTTTAGATTTGTCTCATTGAGAGCTTTCGAATGCCGCCTTGCGCATCTCGCTACGATAATTGGTTCGGAAGATAACCGGGGGGGGGGGCGTTTAGCGCCCCCCCCCCCCCCAGTCAATGGTGTTCTGCTGATACCCAAGTCAATGCCGGGTTAATGGGACGGTCAACTTCAAATGACCTTGAGCTATCAGGCCCTTAATCTGTTAAACGGGTATCTTGTACCTTCTCAACGTACATCAAATAAGTTGTGCTTGTTATGTGACTGGTATCATAGTAAGCATAAATAAACAGGGGGTAACCACGAGCTCAAAGATACTGTGTACACTGGCTGACCACAAACGCTTAGTCCTGTCCTAAAAATAGCCCTCCACAAAAAAAACTACACGAATTTAAGCCACTTCAATTGCTAGTGCTCAGGTTTTTACGTTTTTTTATTTAACTTTGATTAGTTTTAACTATATTGTATACAGCTGCATCATTGGGAACTGATGGGCTGTCGCGTTTCCTAAATGCCGATGCCACAGCCTGCATCAAAGCCTTATGTTGTTGTAGTTGCGCCCATACCGGGGAACCCCGGCTCCAGCGGCAGCAGGGGCGCCTACAGGGGCGCCACGTCAAAAAATGGTACTGAAAAATTGGCGTTGGGGGCGACATCACACGGTATTTGCTTGTACGGGCGTTAATTGTCCGGTTTAGAGGGCACCGATTCCGTTCCATAGGGTGGCATTTGTCTCTATAGGGGCGCCTCATGTCTGACTTTCAGGGCGCCTTTCCTGTCCCTGGGGCGCGATTTACTTCTAGAAATGTTCATGGCCCAATGCCCAAGGGCGCCTGTACTGTGGGGGGGGGGGGGGGGGGGGTGGAGGGGCGCAAATTGCATCTTAAAGGGAAATATTCACATTTTTCTACAAAATGGAATTATTACATGAAATCGATAGACGAGACCAAAATATATTGTAAATTGATCACATTTTGCATGTAAACATTCTTACCGAAATATATTTCAAGTTATAGTTGATAAGCGATCCACGCTTATATCGGTCGGTACTCAGCGAGCACTAGGAAACGAATTCAGTAAATTGCCTCCCTACGCATTGATATTTATCATGAAGGTATGCAATATGTTTCCAGCACTCTATCTTTTGCGAATATGTGCCAACATTGTATGAACAATTAACAAGCATTTGAAAAAAGTGCATTGAAATCGGCAGTTTAGCTTGGCCCCGGACGGCGACCTATTTAGTGTATGCGATTTGTTGAGAAACGAGAGGTATTCAACGTTGAACAGATTGATGCAAAAGCCCCAGATGTGTCGCGTTTCGCTAGTGGAGGGAAAACACCGATCATGAACTCTGAAATAAGTATATGTACTTGCTTTTTAATTTGTCCAAGCTGCCAACTTTGAATTAGGGAATAATCTGATTTCATTCTTAAATTTATATCACATCATTGTTATACCATAACGGAAGCCTAAGCAATTATTGCAAAAAAAATCAAAAGGTGAATATTTCTCTTTAAAGGGAAATATTCACCTTTTGATTTATTTATTTGCATTTTTTCTGTAACACATGTATGGTATCAAATTGATCGTGCCTCAATTTAAAGGTGAAATAACAACTTTTTATATCACAAATATTAAATTTGACCGACCATAATAAGCGTCGATCGCTTATCAACTTTAACTTGAAATATCTGAAATATCAGTAGGATCAGTATCAGTATGCAAAATGTGATCAACTTACAATATATTTTGGTCTTGTCTGTCAATTTCAAGTGAAAACTTCATTTTTGTAGGAAAATGTGAATATTTCCCTTAAAAAACGTATGGGGGAGAGGGACGCCTTCAGCGCCGGCCAAAAAAAATGGTACGACATTCCGTACCGCACGTAGAGGCGGCTACGCCCATGGGCACATTTTTCCCGGTAAGGGCGTAACCACACAGTTTGAGGCCATCCAAAATCAATAGCCTCTATATGAGATGATTGGCCTAATGAGTGATGGGTATGTAGGTAGTCACAGGTAAAAGGTACCCAATAACAACCTACTGCGGAGATAGGTAGACAGAAGGTTGTGCAGTTATTTTTACATAGTCTGTTTTCCAATCTTAATCAACAATAAAACGCCTTTTTTGGGGCGATGACCGAGCGGGCGCGCACTGGTAATGCTTAAACAGGTTTGAAATATGAAACGGTACGGGAGCACACGTGGTAGTAACACATAGTCCTTTTAGTCCTTTTATTCTTCCATAAAAATTGCCAGACCTCCATGCATGCCAAGATAAAAATGAAGTTTTATTAAATTGAACATGATCTCCTTTCTCGAATCCGCCAAAAAGGAGTACGTCCTGAGCGGTTGCATGCTTCAGCGTATACAAAATGAATGCTTAGATAAATCAAGCCATTTTTTATCAAGAATTATTTGTGTTCATTTTGACGTCTGCGGGTGCCACGCGCAGACCACCCTTATCAGAACGCATCATAATACAAATCAAAATTGATTTGATGGTCCTATCCAATGGTTGAAACCCGATCTCAATCGGAGCAGTTGTTGCAAGGTTATTAGCTTCCGAAAAGCGTCTGTATGGCCGGGTCGGGACGAGGGTTGGGCTGGGTCGGGCCGGGTCGGGCCGGGTCAAATGTAAATTTGTCTAGTAAGTTGACGAGAAACCTAACGGGCGCTTCGCGCCTGCTCGGTAATAACAGTCTTTATTTATTAATCCAGCACATTCTATATCAATGCAAAGTGAACTCACCTACGTTTGGTTGTTACTAAATTTAAAGGTTTCCTTGATATTATTTTTTATATTTGAAGACAAAAATTTGTTTTTACTTTTGTATCCCTATTGACTTCTCGGCACATTTGAAACTAAATAAATGCAAGTTGAAGTCTTTAATTTTACTGGGACAGTACCCAGCAAAATTTGGGTTTTTGAATTGTACTGGGTACAGTGTACCCAATGTACCCAGTGGTGGCCCATCTAAATAAACAGCAATGACCGCATGTGAATAGCTGGCACATGTTCAGCAAATACTGTGACAGCCACCACTGATATTCACGACCCCTCAGACATACCAATCCTGCACGGCTGTATCCCAGCCCCGGGACCTTCCTCTGACAAACCCCGCACATCAGGCATCAGCCCCGGGACCTTCCTCTGACAAACCCCGCACATCAGGCATCTGCCCCGGGACCTTCCTCTGACAAACCCCGCACATCATCCCAGCCCCGGGACCTTCCTCTGACAAACCCCGCACATCAGGCATCTGCCCCGGGACCTTCCTTTGACAAACCCCGCACATCAGGCATCTGCCCCGGGACCTTCCTTTGACAAACCCCGCACATCAGGCATCTGCCCCGGGACCTTCCTTTGACAAACCCCGCACATCAGGCATCTGCCCCGGGACCTTCCTTTGACAAACCCCGCACATCAGGCATCTGCCCCGGGACCTTCCTCTGACAAACCCCGCACATCATCCCAGCCCCGGGACCTTCCTCTGACAAACCCCGCACATCAGGCATCTGCCCCGGGACCTTCCTCTGACAAACCCCGCACATCATCCCAGCCCCGGGACCTTCCTCTGACAAACCCCGCACATCAGGCATCTGCCCCGGGACCTTCCTCTGACAAACCCCGCACATCATCCCAGCCCCGGGACCTTCCTCTGACAAACCCCGCACATCAGGCATTTGCCCCGGGACCTTCCTCTGACAAACCCCGCACATCAGGCATTTGCCCCGGGACCTTCCTCTGACAAACCCCGCACATCAGGCATCTGCCCCGGGACCTTCCTCTGACAAACCCCGCACATCATCCCAGCCCCGGGACCTTCCTCTGACAAACCCCGCACATCATCCCAGCCCCGGGACCTTCCTCTGACAAACCCCGCACATCAGGCATCTGCCCCGGGACCTCCCTCTGACAAACCCCGCACATCATCCCAGCCCGGGACCTGCCTCTGACAAACCCCGCACATCAGATGTCTAACCAGAGCGCCTCCCAGGAGCCGGGATTTCGATGGTATCCGAGAAGTGGATGCATCCTACTTTCACTGGCGGGTCGGACATCAGGTACGCCACGCCCCGGGGTCGCCGTACGCCGTGTGGCTTTCCCAGCTCCCGGCGACTTCAGGCCGACAGTCGTTCCGATCGACTAGTCATGCAGTATGTGAAGATAAAACCCAGCTGAGGAAATCACTGGAGAGCTGCAACGACTTTAAATCACATTTATTAATAACTATTATTATATGGTAAAAAGATAGAATACGTTTCTTTTTAAAGGAAATAGTTCACCTTCAACATGGGGGTTTGAACTGAGATAGCAGTTTTGTAGCCCGTGTTGGGAAACCCCTATCTGCAAGTTTTCTTGACTGAAAAGACTCTCCAGCCGAATATATTTTATTCTTTGGCGAAGGAATGCGGTGCTTACGAAAGTATGCGGTGATTACGATAGCCTGGGCAGAGGCTATACAATCAGCCAATCAGCTTGCATACTGTGCTAGCAAGCGAACCGCCGGCCGCCGGTTGGAACTTCTCTAATGCGAGTCTATCCTTACGCGACTACTTTCGAATCTGATTGACTGAGCCATTTGTTTCCATTCGCGTGATGTGAGAACCCTGACTCAGAGAGTGTGTACATAGTTTTGATAACATTAATCATGTACTACCTTCTGTCCTGAATCGGCGCAATGCATGGCCATTTTTGACAATGTAAAAATAAATTGCATTAAAAAATATAATACAATCCTGTTTGGAAAAAATACAAGGTGAACTATTTCCTTTAACCCGCGAGCCACGGGGATGGCTTTTTTTTTAGCCCCCCCCCTGACAAATAATCGTGATATTTAACCCGCGCGGCGCTGGGGGGGTAAATTTTACCCCCCTCCCGGATTTTCTCCATAACTTGAAAACTATGACAGATATCGAAGTGAAACTTGCGGTACCTTATGGTGCATCAATTCTACATCTTGTGTTATAATTTTGTTGAAATTCGTGAAAATTTTGAGGAGATAATGACGTTTTAGTGACGTCATGTCATGTCATTTTTGGTGAAAAAAACGTTAAATGTTTGAAAAATCGTAGAAAATAGCGTGTTGATTCAAATCGCAAATAAAAGGCGTCAAAAGAAAGGAAATGACATTGTCTTTAACATGGCTATCTCAGATGTTCAAAATTTTGGGTTTTTGACTCCCAAAAATGCAAAAAACTTATTTTTGGGGAAGAATTTCCACAAAAGTTTTTTGTTTGAAACTTTTCAAAAAACCGGAAGATATATTAGAGAGCCGAGTATGAACGATGTTCAAACCAAATTTCAAAGCAATTTCTTTATTTTTGACTGACTTATGGCTCTCTAAGAATAAGTAACTCATGACGTCATTTTTTTTTAAATTGCGTTTTTTGGCTTTTACTGACCAGATACAGACAAATAAATACCACCACTGTATTTCTAAGACAAAACTAGTCTAGAAACATGCAATGTTTATTTAGATTAATCATTTTCAAATTTTGACCTTATTTGTGACCTGACCTTGACCTGAGGGCGATTATATGGTGTCAGGCTGTGAAAATGCTGCTTCTATCGAATTATACGTGTAAAATAACCCATACAACATGTGTCGCATGGCTTTCGTAGACCTGTGACCTTTTGTGACCTGACCTTGACCTTGACCTTTGCTTAAAATTGCACTTTTACTTATGCGGGAGATGCATTATACATTTGGGAGCACTTTGTGAGATAATAGTTGCAATACAAGGCTTTGGATGGAAAGTATAGCCCAAAAACCCAAATACTGAAATTTTGACACTTGACCTGACCGTGACCTGACATGTGACCTTATGTTAATAATTTCGGGCATGCATTAGATTCTTCTCACTGAGTGCTTTCGATCGCCGCCTTGCGCGTCTCGCTGCGGTTATTGGTTGGGAAGATACGAGGGAGGGTAAAATTTACCCCCCCCCAGCACCGCACGTTCGGATGGAGACCCCAGCGCCGCGCGGGTTAAGAAACGTGAGCGGTTAGCGTCCTGAAACTTTCAGTACCTTTCCATAAATCATTTTTGCATATGTCCTCATAAGGAAAAGTATGGAGTCACCCCGGGTCAGACGGAAATGACGTCATAGTGATGTCACCTCCCACGGTTTTTGATGCTTGTTGAACCGTACACTAAACAAATCGCCATCAAAATAAAGTTTTTAAGATAAACTTAATTCACGTATTCCAAATCTGTGCTACAAATCTGCAGTCTCAGAATTTTATGTTAAGCTGTCACGTGACTTTGTAAAATCTTATAATTTTAATATAATTATTTTTTGACATATGTGTTATGTTGCTACTTTTCTATATAATTGGCCAAAATAGTTCATTTAAGCGTTTTTTTATCGCACTTTTAAACGCACAATATACCCTTTTTGAGGTCTGCACCATACGCAATGCGACGCATTGATGAGAAAGTATATCCAGGGCATAAGACTAAAAAAATTAACGCCGCTCCGCGGCGAAATTTGTTTAAAGGGAATGTTTCACCTTTCTGAAAGTTGTCAAATATACGCTGGTTATAGTCGAAAATATGAAGTAAGTGTTGCTGAAAACGATCGTGATATTATTTCTTTCGAAAAGTCACTTAACTTTATACAAATTAAGGTTTTAAATTTATGTCCGTGAAGTTAGCGTCGGATTCGGATTCGAATTCAGCGTCGAGTAGCGATTCGCTTCACAATCTGGTTACAGGTCAATTGTGGCACGCTGATCACTAAAATTACATTTATTTTGACATTCAAGGTCATCTTCAAGGTCATTTTCAAGGTCAAAGGACGGGGCGCCTTAAAACGCCTTTAAGAGTTGCTCCAATTGCAAAAATAATGGTCTCAATCGATTCCCCGGGTCCATATCTAACCTCCGCATTGGCAACCTCATGCGTGCCTCATATCCTTGAGACCATAAAAGGTTATCAAAGGACGGGGCGCCTCAAAACGCCTTTAAGGGTTGCTCCAATTGCAAAAATAATTGTTTCAATCGATTCCCCGGGTCCATATCTAACCTCCGCATTGGCAACCTCACGCGTGCCTTATATCCTTGAGACCATAAAAGGTTCTCAAAGGACGGGGCGCCTCAAAACGCCCTTAACGGCTGTTCCAATTGCAAAAACAATGGTCTCAGTCGATTCCTCAGGTCCATATCAAACCTCCGCATTAGAAACCTCACGCGTGCCTCATATCCTTGAGACCATAAAAGGTCCTCAAAGGACGGGGCGCCTCAAAATGCCTTTAAGGGTTGCTCTAATTGCAAAAATAATGGTCTCAATCGATTCCCCGGGTCCATATCTAACCTCCGCATTGGCAACCTCACGCGTGCCTTATATCCTTGAGACCATAAAAGGTTCTCAAAGGACGGGGCGCCTCAAAACGCCCTTAACGGCTGTACCAATTGCAAAAACAACGGTCTCAGTCAATTCCTCAGGTCCATATCTAACCTCCGTATTGGCAACCTCACGCGTGCCTCATATCCTTGAGACCATAAAAGGTTCTCAAAGGACGGGGCGCCTCAAAACGCCTTTAAAGGTTGCTCCAATTGCAAAAATAATGGTCTCAATCGATTCCCCGGGTCCATATCTAACCTCCGCATTGGCAACCTCACGCGTGCCTTATATCCTTGAGACCATAACAGGTTCTCAAAGGGCGGGGCGCCTCAAAACGCCCTTAACGGCTGTTCCAATTGCAAAAACAATGGTCTCAGTCGATTCCTCAGGTCCATATCTAACCTCCGCATTAGAAACCTCACGCGTGCCTCATATCCTTGAGACCATAAAAGGTTCTCAAAGGACGGGGCGCCTCAAAACGCCTTTAAGGGTTGCTCTAATTGCAAAAATAATGGTCTCAATCGATTCCCCGGGTCCATATCTAACCTCCGCATTGGCAACCTCACGCGTGCCTTATATCCTTGAGACGGGGACGCAAGGACGGGCCTTTTATGGTCTCAAGGATATAAGGCACGCGTGAGGTTTCTAATGCGGAGGTTAGATATGGACCTGAGGAATCGACTGAGATCATTCTTTTTGCAATTGGAACAGCCGTTAAGGGCGTTTTGAGGCGCCCCGTCCTTTGACCTTGAAAATGACCTTGAAGATGACCTTGAATGTCAAAATAGATGTTATTTTCGTGATCAGCGTGCCCCAATTGACCTGTAGCCAGATTTTGAAGCGAATCGCTACTCGACGCTGAATTCGAATCCGAATCCGACGGACATCAACAAATCTTCACGGACATTTTAAATTTGGGATGATGACGTCATTATTGAGCTGTAGACCGCCGCTGATTGGCAGAAAAAGTGTGATTGGCTGACAAAGTGGCTGTCAGCCGATCAGCGGCGGCACTAGCCTGGACCCCGTTTTGCAAATGGGAAATTAAATTGCTTAAAAACGGCTAAGTTTTGGGGAAAATGACCTTAGCATTTTCGACATTTCAATAACGGCCAAAGATAATTGCTATCTCAGTTCAAAACCAATACAGCATTTATGTCTTGAAAGTCTCGTATTAAAGTTTTGAAATACTGCGTTGTCATCTAAAGAACGAACTCTGATTATCAGACAACAAATAATTGAGGTCAAATGGCCAGTGTTGTGTTAGTAGATATACTACAGAAGTATTTTTTCCCACCATATTTCATCACTAAATTCGTATTTTCTCACAAGCAGATAATCAAGCATCTCTCCATTTCCATTAACATTTGCTATGATCAATTTGATATTAGACTTGACTACCGGCTAAGATTTGTGATTCTCTGTAGCAGGATTTAACTCGGCAGCCTGAACATATTGCGCCTTGATAAGGAGAAGAGGTCCTGAAGGATATCTGTAATCATCTCGTATCTGTTTTTACTTGTGCAGCTTTCGCTACGAAACACTGTATGTGAATGAAGCTGGAACATATATTCCTCATGACAATAATACAAAGGTGAAACATTCCCTTTAAGAGTTCCAAGTCTTTAGCTTAAAAAATGTACCAAGTTGGTATAGCTAATTACAAATTGGTGTCCCTGGTTCCAAAGTTGATATGGCAGTTTGCTAACTCCAGCTCCTAAAAGTTGGTATGGCCCATGCCATACCTGTCATACTGGATTTCCATCCTTGTAGCGCGCCTTCTCATCCGTTTTGTTTGGCCCTTTCAACGCTTGGGAAGGGGCCCTTTCAACGCCCGGGAAGGGGCCTTTTCGAGGCGCCCCCCCCCCCTGGAAGAAATCATGGCTACGTGCCTGATAAAAAGCACACTGTTCGCACATTTGTGTAACGTAATTCATCAGAGCTGCTACTCCCGTACAACGTGTCTTTCGCAAGCGTCAGGCGTCCTGTTGAACAGAGCGCCTGGCGGATTTGTATCAAACAAGGTTTTGCGGGAGCAGAAATGCATCGACCGACGGATTCGTTAGTAGGAAGTTTGGCTTCGTGCTGAACAAGCTGATACAATACATAATATATTGTGTGAGCAAGATAATACCTGTATTGATGCAGTGGCGTACCCAGGATTCGCTCCAGGGGGGGGGGCAATTTTTGCTCGGGGGCATAAAGTACCCCCACCAAAAAAAAACTCACCGGATTTGACCCTCTATATTTTTCAAAGGACATATTTTCACCATTTTTCTCAGATTAAAAAAAAAAAATCATTCATTTTTTCGACCAAAGGGGGCACGTAAAGACCTGGGGGGGGGGCAATTGCCCCGTTTGCCCCCCCCCCCCCCCCCTCCTTGTGTACGCCTATGTATTGATGTACTATTCTCGGTGCGTTACTGGACGTGCGGATATGTATTGTGGCGTGAGGGTGACCGCAGTGTGAAATGGCGTCTAATGGGTTTAATGTTATAGGCCAACTATCAGCTATTAGCTATAATTCAGGGAGGAATCGCCTGACCATGCCAAGTTCTCACCGTATTACCTGCGTGTGAATGTGCTCGAAGGACGGCTTTGTCGGCTTAATTTCCGTAGTTTATGTGCAGTGAATGTTTGCAGCCTTCAAAGGATTCGGATAGCTTAATGTGTCGTATTTCTGTTAGCAAACAACTCAATTAACTTGCAAACGGTGAAAGCCATTTCCGTGACAACTTAGCAAGATATAATTATAATTTATCATGCGTGAAGAAAGTCTAGATATAACATCGTATTTTAATGGTAGATTGAAGAACATTTTATTTGTCCTTGTTCGTCCCAAGTGAGCAAACAATTGTGAACAAGGTCAGACAATTACGGACACTGGCTTGCCTGATCCTAAAAGGTGCGTCTCTTATCAGGCGCACACACAGGATTTTCGTATTTTCGTAAAGGGGCACGACCTCAAGGGGGCCCCGTCGGACTACGAGGGGGCCCCACCATTGCGGACCCAATAAGGACCCCTGTACATATTATGCAATATTGAGAGGTAGTCGGCACTCGGCAGCGCACTAGAAAGAAAGCCAGTAGGGTGATGTTCCTATATTCAAACTTTAGCATAGGAGGCAGCGATTATGCATGCCTTACGTAAGCAGTGAATGACATTGATCATGATAGAGCTTCACAAACACCCGCCACGTTGCCAAGCAACGTGCTGTTAACCCGCGCCGTGTCTGGGCGCGGGTTAACAGCGTTTTTAACAGCGTTTAGACGCCCCCTAAGGTTGCTCGAGGATAGCGGAAAAACGGCGTCGCACAGCGCCGCCAAATTTGCAAAACTGTTCGGGAATCAATTACCCACATTATGTTCAATTCTTGACCTCGTATCATCTCAGGTCATGTCACCAGACCAGGTTACGTGACCCACCTCCAAAAAAAGTGTGCGGTCGTACCACAGCCAGTTTTTAGCCGATGGGTTTCAAACTTACAGGATTTCATAAGGTCATGGGTACTTACAATTCGAATGTCTCAGATTGTGTATATCGGTGACCTAAGGTCGGGTCAATTTCTGACCTCCCCATTATGTCAATGGGGAAATATTCAAATGCCTCCTTTTCCGAGGATATGCATGATATCAGTCCAATACCCTCTGGATCATGTTATCATGGGACATTCTTGATGATCCATATGCAATTTTTGTTCAGTGACCACTACAGGGTCAGCCGAGGTCATCTGAGGTCACCAATACTTATTTGTCAATAACTCTCGACAGAATTAAGATAAAGAAGTGAAACCGGCACCAAAGTGTTTGTCTCGTCGATATATGTCTCCCAATATGCAACATGACCTACTTGTGGCACCACCTGACCTTGACCTGAGGTCAATGTTCGAAGTTAACTTAAACTGGTCAACATGGTATTTGATTCGACGCGCCTTGACGAGACGAACATGATGGCGTCAACATCATTGCCTTATCTTGATTAGGTAAAAGGTTATTTGCACAACACTGTTTTGCCAAAAATAGCCTTTTTGGCCTTTGATGACCTGTGGAGCGTAAATTATTGACCTGAGCTAAAAGTTGAGGACACTTGGCGATTAAATATTTCAAGAGCTTTCGATTTTTTGTTTGTTTGTTCCTAGCTATCATGATTCCAGAGATATTTGGTGGTCCCTGGAGGGAATCCTAAAACTGGAAAATCTGACCTTTGGTGACCTCTGATGACCTCCATATTAACCTGAGCCAAAACATGACCGAAATAGTTTCAACATGATTTTTGACAAGCTTTCGAACATTTTTCGGTTTTTGTCTACGTCCCATAAGAGCCGAGTTCGACGGGGGGGGGGGGGCTGCACGGCGAAGGTGGCACCCAGCACCACAATGTTTGTGAACCTCTGCTACCGAACAGGGTCATGTTTCCTAAAATACAGCTTTGTAGATATTTGCCGTGCGTTCGGTGTCTGGATGATGTTGGATAATTGTTCTGTATCTAGAAAATGGAAAATCATCCCCGATAATTAGTTCCGTCGCGGGCGAGATTCGTAGAAAATGTCCGGAGCAGGGTCGCTTGGATATTATCCCTTCGTCGTAGTCAGCTAACTGCCGCTGCGTTCACCGGCGGCTATTTGCTGTCTTTTAACTTGAGTTTTTGTACGTGTTGTGTTCTCAAATATTTTTCCTGTTGCTTTTAAGGTTGACTAATACCAATTTCACGCCTGAGTTGAGTTAAATGCGTGTTTTACAGCGCACGCAAAACAAAACGATGGCTAATATCCTTGCAGATACCGAACGCTCTGCGGAGCGATGCCGAACGCGCGAAGGGAAAATTATCGGAAACATTTTCCAGATACCGAGCGCACCCTTGAATGGATTCACGGATGCACATTGGCGCATTACGTCACGTTCCGCGGACAGTCGTGGTGTGCTAAGATGCAAATGGAAAATAAAAACTCACTTTTCATTTGTGAAAAATGTAAAATACATCCGAATTTTATTCTTATTAAAACATACAACCGGACAAGGGCCCCACCTTAAAGGGGTCACGCATTTCATAAGGGGGAACGGGTAGGGGCGGCGGAAGGGAGGGCAGGGGGAGCAGATGCCCCCCCGCCACTCAAGAAGTGTGGGGGGAGGGGGGTACAAACATATGGTTTCCCCCCCATCAATTTTTAAGAGGGGCCCTCCAAGAAGTTAGTTCGATTTTTTCCCTTTTTGACAGAAACAAATATCGAGGGCTCCGAGGTGCCCCCAGCCAGCCTAAGGGGCCCTCTAATGCCGACAGAAGGCCCTCAGTCGGCCTGAGGGGGCCTTCGGTAGGTTTGAGGGGGCCCTCGGAAGGCCCGATACTTCAACATGGGCCTGTCCGACGTTTTTTGCGACCATTTAGAAGCCCTACAAAATATAGTGGTCTAAATCTGAGGAGATACCATTTCGCGTCATTTTTTTTTGTGGGGGGGAAGGGGCCTTGGCTGAGGGGGCCCCTGGTTTTCTTTGCCCTCCCCCCATACGAAAATACCTTCCGCCGCCACTGGGCACGGGCCCGTGCGCCCCCTTGTGTGCGCCTCTGGGCCCTTCGGATGAAAATATAAAATGTACAACTTTGACTTTCATTTGTAAAAAAACGGATTTATTAATACAACCAAACAAGGGCCTCACGGGGCCGCCTCAGAGGGGCCCCACGCCTCCCCCCTCAGAGGGGCCCCGCATTTCGTAAGGGGCACGGGCCCGTGTGCCCCCCCCCCCACCCTGTGTGCGCCTCCGTCTCTTATCACTTCAGTCAAACTGGAGGGCTATCGCTGTCGACCGACCGCGTGCAGCTCCACCTGTGTTGAGTCGTTTGACTGTTGAACGCACGACACTAGCGCCGCCTATCCACGCTTAACGCTTACATAGAGAAACACCAGAGTGCGCGGCAGTGGTGGAGCTCCAATGCGATACTAGAAAACCTTACATTTTACCCGACATCCCAGAATCCCAGAATGCAAGTGAATAGATGCCAGTGCAAGGGCGGATCCAGCAGGCCGTTTATTGGGAGGAGGGAGGGGGGACCCAGTTTGAGCGGACCTTACCTAGGTACCCCCAAATTCGAATTTCTTCCCGGATTCGGGCCCATACTGGTTATTGATTCACCTTTTTGAAAGGATTCAATCACGATTCATTTTGGAATATGAATGATTCAGTCACCGTTTGATTCATGGATAACCATTTTGAGAAATGATTCTTTCCGATACAAAGAATCAAAACATTTTTTTGATCAAATGACGTTTGACTCACCATTGAAATAGCATTGCACAGTCTTTTTGATTCAATCATCCTTGTTTCTATGCGGGTTTTGATTCGATCATGATTCATTAATAAAACAAATCCTGTGGTGAATCGATTCTTCTTTGATTCAATGGATTTTGATTGAACGATTCCAATCGATTCAATCAGAGTCGAATCAATAACCAGTCTGTTCGGGCCACTTTATTTTGCAACCACACGATTTCTAATGATTTCTGTATTTTGTATAGATTTTCGACCTTTTGGGATATCGAAAAAGGAAATATTGTCAGCTTGCAGTTTGTACTGTTACGATATTGCCTTACAATGGGCAAAACTGTCAGCTGTTATACCCAAGGCCATAGATACTAGGTACCACCGTCCGGCGATTTTAGCTAAGCGTGACGTCATAGAGGTTCGTATACGAATTATGGTAAAAATGAAATTGATGGCACGTGATTCAACTTAGCCATGCCCTCCAGGGGCAAATAAGCACGCCTTTCCAACTTGCTGTGATACCAACACGCACATCAACACATTTAATTCGGTTCAGGGGAATATAGTAAATAATATAGTAAAACATATACGATGATGGGGATGATAACTATGATTATGATGATAGCATGATGTGATGATTCATATTGAAGGGTCAACAAAAACACGATACGATGTAGATATATATTAACACGTATTTGATCAGAGACAAGCTCTTAATCTCAAGATCGCTTGTGCATGCCAGGGGTGAAACCAAGAGTGCATGGGCCATCGGGGCTTTGCCCCAAGAACGACTGAAATCGGCCGGAAGTCTAGCAAAAGTCGTTTTCGTGGTTTTAGTCTAAATACCAGCAGTTTGGGGAGGAGTCTGAGAGCCGATGGTAATAATTAGTGATTAAGGATGCCGTGTGCTGTTGAATTCGTCGGTTGCCCTGCATTTGTGCTCGCGGGACCAGGGTGGACTGGAAGAGGACCAGCCGTTACAGCATGTGACTCTTCAACCTCTGCCTGTTCCATGGCTGCATCCAGTTGGCCCGTGGCCTCCAGCTGAAATATGCACCAGAAATGTTACTCGTTTGATGTCACCAAGATGATAAACAGAAGTGCAATAATTCAATAATTGATGCCGTGCAATAATTTATTACGAAGTGATTGTTGCCCGGCCAGACCAAACTGTAGTCATGGGTTAATGTCTCCGGGTAAAACGAGTAGTTCTTAACTTTGGAAATGAGTACTCTGGAAATGAAGGCACCCTTAGGCAGTGGCGGCAGAATGTATTTTCGGATGGGTGACAAAGAAACCCAGGGATTGCAGCTGAGTAAGTGTGGATAGAAATAAGTGAAAAGCTTAAGTCATGGTAGGTGCCAGAAATTGTCAATCAGAGCTTGACCAGGTTTCATGAAAACATTAACTTCCAAGAAAGATGTGAAACAATTAATTAGGAAACGGTAAGGGGAAAGGGTATATGGGGTAGGTATAGCTAAAAGGGAAAGAGTAATTAGGACAAGGTATCAATGTCATTTAGTTTTAGTGACAGTGTCATTTAGTGGCACAGTTGGGTCATGTTGCTTATGGGGCGACGTGACACGACGAGACCAATACAGTGGTGTCATCTGCCCGTCTCTATCTTTATTCTATCAAGAGTTATTCACAAAAAAAGTGCTGATGACCTCAGATGACCTCAGACTGAGCAACAATTGCACCTGGGTTATGAAGAATGAGCTAAAATAACACGATTCTGAAAGAATTAGCCACATCCAACGCATATTCTCTGAATAGGAAGCATTTGTATATTTTCCCATTCACTTATAATGGGGAGGTCAGGAAATTGACCTGACCATAGGTCACTGATACAACATATCCGAGATAAACGAATTGTAGGTACTTATGATCTTATGAAATCCTGCAAATTTAAAATCTCTCGGACAAAGACTGTGGCATAGGCACGACCACACACATTTTTGGAGGTAAGGTCACTTGAGGTGACCTGGTGACCTGACCTGAAATACCTGATGTCAAAACTTTCACAAAATGTGGATAAGTGATGCCCAAATAGCTGTACCAAATTTGGCGGCGCTGCCAGCCGCCGTTTTCCCGCTATTCCCGTAAAACCTCAGGGATTTGGGGTCAAAATGACCCCCCACCGGGGCGAGGGTTAAATGCTAGGGGCAACAATATGTTTCCCCCCTGCCCGACAAGGGAGCGACTGCCCCTTCTGCCCCCCCCCCCCCCCCCCTCCCTCGTGGCGCCGTCCCTGGCCCAAAAATAGATTTTATAGCTACAAGGCAGAGGCGACAGGGTAGATTTCCCTCATTGAAGTGATGTGCTGCGGCACAATATAAGCTGCAGGTATGTACAGCTGCTGCAGATGGGTAGGTATTCCAGGACCTAATTACATGCAAACTCACGGAAATGAATAAATTATCCCCCCTCCCCCTTGAAAAGGATAAGAATTACATGTAATTTGACTCAGGTTATTAATAGAGTGGAGGTAATGATCAACGTTTGCTATGTTACGTTAGGTGTATTGGCACATAAGTAAATGTTAGGCTTGTGATGTGTGTGTACGGCGCCGTACAACGCTCGCAGAGGCGGCCGGCCGATTGTGTGGGTCGGTTACTCAGCCCCGTCTGGCGGGAGTCAGCTGACAGCCGCCCGGACCGGCCGGCGCGGCGGCATTGGGAGAGGGGAGAGGCAGGGGAGAGGTGTGGGGCGAGGTGCCGGGAACGTGGAATTTAAATACAGAAAGTCGGCAGCTCTGTTGTCGGTTTCATTTCCTTACAAGCTATTTCGGCCTTTAACCATGGCAAGTTTTGACGTTAAACTTATTCCTGAGTTTGATGGCACCGGTGATATCGTGGACTGGCTCGAGAAGGTGCAGATGGTGTGCAGCCTGCAGCAGCCAGAGGCGGATGTCACGGTCGTCATCCCGTTGCGGCTGAAAGGCGGCGCCTCAGCCGTTTACCGACAGCTATCAGCAGAGCACAGGAGAGACGCCGAGCAAGTCAAGAAAGCTCTACGTCGTGCCTTCGCAGTGGACAAGTTTGCAGCGTACGAGCTGTTTGCGGCACGACGGCTGCGCGCCGGTGATTCCGTGGACGTCTATCTGGCGGAGCTGCAGCAGCTGGCGACGCTGTTCGGCGGGCTGTCAGAAGAGGGTGTGAGCTGCGCCTTTGTGGCCGGCCTGCCCGAATCGACCAAACAGCTGCTACGTGCTGGCGCGAGGATGGAGTCCCTCTCTCTCACCGAGATAGTGGACCGCGCCAGAGCCGTCCTCCGAGAGGAGGGCGACGGACCGGAGGTGGCAGCCGCGCTGACACGACGAGGACCGGTCGCACGGCGGCCGGGTGTGTACGGCGGACTGAACAGGCGTGTAGTGTGCTTCGCGTGTGGTCGACCGGGCCACATCGCGCGGCAGTGCCCTGCACGTGCAGGCGGCAATGCAGGAGTCGTGCAGTGCTACCGCTGTGATGGTCGGGGACATGTGGCAGCCCACTGTCCGGGAAACGGGGATCGAGAGGAGGCTCCTCGTGCGCCGGCCTCCTCTCGGGACTGAGGTGTTGCGGCGCACTGCCAGTCAGAGTACTGGTCCTGGGGGGAGCCGAGTGCGAGGCACTCGTCGATACGGGCTGCACGCGCAGCATAGTGCACTCGTCTCTGTGTGCCCATTGGCAAAATAGAGATGTCAGCATGGTGACCGTCAGCGGTCAGCGTCTGGACTGTGCCGGCACGGCTGACGTCCGTGTTCAGCTGCCAGGACTGCGTGCAGCGGTGATCGTGGACGCCATCGTCGTGAAGAGAAGACCGCTCGGCTTCTCGGCGATCCTTGGCATGGATGCAGTGGAGGCTTTGGGTGGAGTGACTGTGACGTCGCCCGGAGACGTGCGTTTTGGAATGGAAGTCAGTGGCGCCCACGTGGCCGCGGCGGCGGCGGCCGCGAGCAGTGTGCGGGCGGGGGCAGAGGCCGGGAGCAGTGAGCCGGCGGCGGCGGCCGGGGCAGAGGCCGGAAGCGCCAGCAGTGAGCCGGTGGCGGCGGCGGCAGAGGCCGGGAGCGCGGCGGCGGCGGCCGCGAGCAGTGAGCGAGCGGTGGCGGTGGCGGCGGCCGCGAGCAGCGAGCGGGTAGCGGCGGCAGAGACCGCGAGCAGTGAGCGGGTAGCGGCGGCAGAGGCCGGGGGCAGTGAACAGGCGGCGGCGACCGGGGGCAGTGAGGGGGCAGCGGCGGCGGCGGCAGCCGATGGCGGTGAGGGACCGGCGGCAGCGACAAATGTGGAAGAGACGGACTTCCGGGCTACGTATGACAGAGAAAAGAGGAAATGGACTGTGGTGTGGAAATGGGCCGAGGGTGTCAAACCAGAGAGACTGTTCAATCAGGCTACCGAGTACCGTATAACGCCTGCGGTGCGGAGTGCGTATGAGGAAGAGCTGTCTGCATGGGTGGCCAACGGATGGCTGCAGCCGTATGACGAGCGGCTGCACGGCCCGGTCCGAGGGACCATCCCTCTGATGGCTGTCGTCAACCCAAACAAGGACCAAGTACGACCAGTAATGGACTTCAGGGAACTCAATGACCACGTCATTGCTCACACCGCCGACGCAGACGTGTGTGCCGAGAAGCTGCGGGAGTGGCGTAAGCTGGGGCGAGACGCCGCACTGATCGACCTCCGTAAGGCCTACCTACAGATTCATGTTCACGAATCTCTCTGGTCCTACCAGACGGTCGTATTCCGTGGCACCCGGTTTTGCCTGACCCGTCTGGGATTCGGGTTCAACATAGCGCCGCTGGTGCTGAAGAAAATCCTGGCTGCAGTGCTGAGCTGGGATTCCCGAGTCGACCGTGCGGCGTCTCCTTACGTGGACGATATTTTCGTCAACGAAAGTGTCGCCCCCGCGCAGTATGTGGAAGCCCACCTCCGCCGGTATGGTCTCGACTGTAAGCCAGCCGTGCGACTGTCCGATGGCGCCCGTGTGCTCGGACTGCGCGTCGAGGAGAAGCGGGAACGGCTCGTGTGGCGGAGAGACAACAAAGTGACTGACGCGCCGCGACCGCTGACCAAACGGGGTGTATTCTCCCTGTGTGGCCGTCTGATCGCCCATCTGCCAGTCTGCGGGTGGCTTCGACCCGCGACTTCGTTCGTGAAGCGTCTCACAAACTCAGTGACATCATCGTGGGATGAGGAAGTGAAGGACGCACGTGTGATCGGGATGGTGGATGAGATGCTGCACCGCACGGCAGAGGCTGACCCCGCGGGAGGACGGTGGGACGTGGACGGTACCGTGGCGAGACTGTGGGTGGACGCCAGTTCGTTGGCACTGGGAGCGGCCCTGGAGGTGAACGGGGAGATAGTGGAGGACGGGAGCTGGCTCCGACGCGACGAGTGTGTGCACATTAACATGGCCGAGATGGACGCAGTGCTGAAAGGCGTCAATTTGGCCATCGTGTGGGGAGCCAAAACTGTGGAGGTGATGACAGACTCGCGGTCCGTGTACCACTGGGTCTCCGACGCGCTCTCGGGCAAAGCTCGCCTGAGGACAAAGGCGGCTAGCGAAATGCTGATTCGCCGGCGCCTGCAGACCTTCAAGTCGACCATCGAGGAGTACGAGCTGGCAGCCAGCGTCAGCTTCGTGAGCTCCTGTGAGAACAAGGCCGATGTTCTCACTCGAGTGCCGCAGAAGTGGCTGTCAGCTGCGTCCAACGGTGTCACCTGCGCCGCCGTCTCCAGTGACGAGGCGGCCGAGGAGCTATCAGAAATCCACAGGGTGCATGAACTCTCTGGACACCCAGGAGCTAAGCGCACTCTGTATTTCTGCAGGCGCGCCCGGCCGACAACGACAGTGACAAAGCGTCAGGTGCGAGAAGTGGTGCGGGACTGCCAGCGCTGTCAGTCCATCGACCCTTCACCAGTCCACTGGGAGAGAGGGGAACTGGGCGTGTCGGGAACGTGGAAACGACTCGCAATGGACGTGACGCATGTCGGTGGCGCTCACTACCTGACAATCATTGATTGCGGTCCGTCCCGGTTCACGGTGTGGCGGCGCATGCGGGGACAGACCAGTGCTTGTGTAATTGAACAGCTAGAGCAGCTGTTCTGTGAACGGGGAGCTCCGTTAGAGCTTCTCACGGACAATGCTACGGCCTTCCGCAGTGCAGCATTCGGAGACTTCGCGCGGCGGTGGGGGCTCGCGGTCCGGTTCCGTGCCGCTCATGCGCCGTCTGGAAACGGGGTGGTGGAAAGATGTCACCGAACGGTGAAATCTGTCGTGGCTCGGTCACAGTGTTCGGTGGCTGAAGCCGTCTACATGTACAATGTGACCCCGAAGGACGGGATGGGACATGAAACGGCGCCCGCGAACGCAGTACATCGGTACGAGCTGCGCGTGCGTGGCATTGACAGAGTGGTGGATGAGCCGAGCGTGGTGGTATGCAAATTTAGCGTCGGCGACCGTGTGTGGGTTCGAGACCCGAGCCGTCGGTGCGATAAGCAGAGCTCGCTCGGTACCGTCACCAAAGTGCTGTCCGCGCAGACCGTGGAGGTCGACAGGATGCCTCGGCACGTGCGCGACCTGCGTGTCGCCAGCATGGGGCGTGATGACGCGTGTGAGGAAAGGGGGGCGGAGGAAGGCTCTGATGTAGACGAGCCGAGCCTGTTCCGAATAGCGGCCCCGCGTGCGGCTCAGGGCGCAGAACGCGAGGTCAGGGAGGCCGGGGCGCCGGAGGCGGAGCCAGGGCCAGGAGGGAACATTGTGAACCCAGCAGTTGGCGGTCACGATGCAAACCTAGAGCCGCAGCCGCCGAGGAGGAGTGGTCGTGCTGTAAGGCAGCGCGCCCATTGTGTCATGTGCCAGTGAGACGCGTTCTATGATGTGTATGACCTTGTGTGTGATTTGTCATGTCTTGTGATCTGAGATCAGGGGGGAGTGGATGTGTGTGTACGGCGCCGTACAACGCTCGCAGAGGCGGCCGGCCGATTGTGTGGGTCGGTTACTCAGCCCCGTCTGGCGGGAGTCAGCTGACAGCCGCCCGGACCGGCCGGCGCGGCGGCATTGGGAGAGGGGAGAGGCAGGGGAGAGGTGTGGGGCGAGGTGCCGGGAACGTGGAATTTAAATACAGAAAGTCGGCAGCTCTGTTGTCGGTTTCATTTCCTTACAAGGCTGACGTATGCAACAATAAGACAGTGAAAGTAAATAAAATGATGATGCTGGTGACAATGTGACAACGACAATGTGTTTGAGGTTCGGCATTGAAGTGTGTGACCAAACCTTATGTCATACGCTGATGCAATTAAACGCCTATTTGGTGCCTGTTATTGGGAAGTGCAACATACATTGTGTCGCGAGTTATTCTGCGATATATTCCTAGCATGTTGACCTCGACTGTCAATATATTTCCTATTGCTAGTATTATTTCCACTATATAATGCACATCATTTTCAAACACTTAAATATAAGAATGTAACTTACCTCAAGGAAAAGTTCACAGTGGGCTCACTCCGTCAACGAGGAACATCCTACGGGATATACCCATGGATCGCTTTAGCAGGCAAGTTGGTGTGAAGTCACTCTCTTTAAAATTATTTGCATTAACGGTTGCATGTTTAAATTTAAAGTATTCTTCTCTGGCACAAACGCGAATCCACTCTGCCCTAGTCTTCTGGTCTTCAGGATAATTAAAAAATGACACGGAACAGTGCTTCTTGGTGCTTGAAGTGCACCGCGCCACAGCACATTTCGGCAGATTGTCAATGCAAACAGTAAATTAAGCTGTCATTAACTATCAGACAAGACAACTGTCAGACAAGCACAAACTGCCATCTTGCAATCACATTTTTAAGCAGCCAACGAAGTCTTCTCTGCGTGAGCAGCCGTTCCTTGCGCTTTAATTGCCGCAGTCGTCACAGCCCTACGTGGCGCCATCCCATTGGCCAAAGGTTGTGACGTCAGAGAGGTTCACCGAGCCTATGGCCGCTGAAGGGATGACACCCCCCTGGTTATACCTATGTTTTCGTTCCAGACTGCAAGGAAAAAAACATGGAACTGTGTGTTGAATCAAGCCGGCTTAGCCCTTGGAGCAAGGACGGATCCATCCGTTTGTCTTCGGGGCCAACTACTTTTTGCTACAAGGTGCAACGACCCTTGCCAAAAAACGAGGTTATCATCATCATCATCATCACGTTTATTTTGCATCACATGTAGTGACAAATTCCAAGAGCAGTGGCCGGTGCGCACACACATCATTGCACAAAAACAGAGCATCACGATATTGTACAGTACAGCATCAATATCCCAAGAGACCACATCAAGGCTAAAAGGTCGGCATCGCCATATATTACCTAATACCATGGCATCACCATAAGGCGCAACAGATGGCGGGCAGTTACATCTGTGCACGATGCCAAAAAAAACGGAGTGAGTCAACGACTCCATCAGGCTCTGACTGCGGATGGATCATTTCTGGGTCGATGTTCCCCGAGGCCAAAGACAGAACATTTTCAAAATTATAATTACACATGCTATGCACGAGCCCCAGAAACGATCTATCCAGCTGGGAAGAGTCAACAGCTAGCACGGCTAAGCCTCGCGTCATGGCTTTGGACAGCCTGTGCTCTGACTTAAAGACATTGCAAAGCCCGCGCAAAACCATGCATCTCTGGGTCTCCTGGATGCTTGGCACTCCAAGTGCCGCAAGTAGGGCTGAATGGTGGGCCTGAGGTGGCAGTCCAAGCGCCGCCTTGAGATGGCGAGCTTGAAAGCTTTCAAGCTCACTGACATCCTCAGGCCGGAGCGGGACAACTGCAATTCCAAAGGTCAGAGAAGGAGCCACAATCGTGCGCCATAGGAATGCCTTGTCCAAGGGGGCTAAATCTTTGCTGAAGATGCCAGCAGGCGTTAGGCCATAGGAGCCACGGGCACGCTTCACACGCTGATTGACGTGCTGTTTCGCCTGCAAGTTAGAAGAGACGACAGTGCCAAGATGCTCTGTCTCACTGACTACTCTAAGTTGTTGGTCAGTAAGGAACCATGACGGTGCCTCTGCCAGTGCGTCACTGCCAAAAACAATACAATGACTCTTGGTCTTGGCTTTCTCAGGACTCGTGAACTCTAGCCTCCAGTTTATTGCAAACTTCTCCACAAGAAATAGGAGATGACCAAAATAGCTGACGTTACACGATAGGAGACACAGATCATCAGCATAACAGACCGCCGGAACATGCCATCCATGGAGCACTGCCCCATCTGCCGCTGTCATCCAGCGCCGCTAATAAAGGACGGAGGAAAACATTGGTCAGCGTTGGCGACAAAATTGCCCCTTGCCTAGTTCCCCTGTGCACTCGGAAGTCACGAGACTGAAACCCTCGAAAGGCTACTTGACCAAGCAGTTCCCGGTACCACCACAGCAATAGGCACCAAGTTCTGACACTCAGAAGCTCGATGAGGTGCCAAAAAGACCGTCATGCCAAATCCGGTCAAAGAATTTTATAGCGTCCAAATTGGCCGCAAACACAGGAGAGCCTCTCCTTAGATGCCATTGCACCGTCTCACTGACCAATAGGGACGCCTCAGTTGTACCTCTATGGTGAACAAACCCAAACTGTAGGTCATGCGGAACGAAAGAGGACTCCAATTCGGTTAACACTAGAAGCTCAAGCAGCTTGGACCTAGAGTAGACGTCAATGAGATGGGCCTATAGTTATCTAGCAGATTAGGGTCCATACCCGGCTTTTTTAAAATCGGCTTCACCACACTAGTCGAAAAGGAGGCTGGGACACGTCCAGTTGCAAAACAAGCTGTCAGCAAGCCAGCGATAGCCTCAAGCAATTCAGGACACTGACCAAAAAGCAAATGCTCGACGGTTACAGAATCAGGTCCTGGGGCGGAGTCTCGCTTCAGTCTCAGGATAAGCTGAGTCACCTCCTCTTGTGCTACAACCCTTGGCTCAGCATCGTCGCAACCTTCGGAAAATCGCTCAGCTACTGCGTCACGAATCAGTCTCTGGGAAGGGCTGAGCTGCTCTTCGCTATCCTCATGGATCGCTGAGAAATGTGCACGAAAGCATTCGGCATCTAGCGCACACTGAACAGGCTGCTGCTCGCGGCGAACTCTTCCTACATGTCTCCAAAAAGATGGAAGATTTCCTTGGCGAAGCCTGTGAAGGAGTTTAGCTTCCTGGTCAATAATGGAGCGAGCAGCTACCTTGCGGGCGCGCCTATTAGCCCGCCTAGCCTCATGATAGCAGTCATGCACGACGCCCTGCCATGGCCTCCCACATTCGACCCAAACCCGATGCCAGAGTCGACAGCGGTCTCGTGCGGCTGAGACCGAGGGAGTCCACCAGGCCCTGGGGGGTCGAGATGGTCTGGCGCAGCCAGAGTCTCGGGCCGCTGCGTGAATGCTAGACGTAATGAAATCAGCAAATTCATCAAGGCAGTCAGCAACGTCCGTGATGCTCCCTGGAACGGCTGAAAGACTAGAGGACAGGAGTGTTTCATGTATGTTTCATACATGTATGTTTCATTGCGTTCCCCTGAGTCCCATCTCAAAGAGTCAGGGCGTGGGATGGGCAGTCCGGCAGAGTTCACACAGTCAGCAGTGCCACGAATGTCAATATCAAAGCTGACAATTATAGGCAGATGCGGACTCAGATTTTCAAAAGAAGGCGGCAATATTCTGCAGCTGACCATAACCGCTTTCAGGCACCGAGGTATGGCGATATGATCTATATGAGTGTGATAGTCCCCTCGCTCATATGTATAACAAGTATCTTGTGGGAAACAGAACTCAGCCACTATCAGATCGTGTTCATCAAGCAGACCCTGCATTTGGCAGCTCAGGGGAGAGAACCCTCTCAACTGCGCCCAGTTCTCAGGTCTATAGGTTGCAGGCATCCGTGAGAGCGCACAATTAAAGTCTCCAACGAGTGCCACTGGAGCGGTGGATCGATGGGCTGCAATCAGGGCATCCAGTTTACCAACAATTTCCGCGTAATAATCTACAGTTTGGGCTGAGCAGTCCCAGAAAGGCATGTAGCAACCGAAGATTGTTACTAGAGGGCTACGATCATTACATATAGTTACACCGCACAGCCGGGCGTCATCACAAGATATTTCACGAAAATTTAAGCCGGCTAGTCTCTTACAGATTAGGGCTACCCCTCCATGTCGCCTACCAGAACCTACACCTGGAGGGAGCTCCATTGCAAATGATTGGACACAGAATAAATCATTACAGCCATCATTCATCACTTGCGTCATAGTACTCTGCTCTGACGCAGACAGCCACGTTTCCGACAGAAATAGCACATGACAAGACTTTAGCAGTGAGGTAACATACGGGAGAGCTGACAGAAGATAGAAATATATAACCTTGTTTTTTGGAAAGTTTCTTCGTTTTTTTGGCATATAGTGGAAAGAAGCTAACGTAGTATTTTCAAACAGAACTTGGAGCATCAAATAAATGGTAGTTTTCTTCAGAATTTCCAGTTCCGAATCTCGGACAGTAAACCGAGGGAGGGTCCGACCGGAAAAATGAATACGCATTTCGCTGCACAAATGTTTGTCGTTGTTACCTGTTGCACTCCGATAAAAAAAGAGCTAAAGACGAGGACGTCAAACATGATCGAACCAGTCACACTTCCGCCATTCAAAACAAAAATGCAGATGACCCGATCATGGCGTCAAATTCAAAATGCATTTCAAGAAACTTTAGCTACCCATCTATGCACAGCATACGGATAGGATGATCATTGATCAACTTCCGTTGCCAGGTTCTTGAAAAAAAATATATATGTCCCTACTCCCGGACCTCGAGACCATCTGCGCATCTCGGCGGGCAGATGGTCATATACGACAAACGCAGACGAAGTAACCGATACCTACTACAGTGAACGCTGTATTTCTCATATTACTGCCATGCAGTCTATGGCAGAAAACCTGTCCGAGCATTCAGGGTTCACTGATAAATTATTTTACTACCTTAGTGTGGTAAAGGGGTCGTTGTCAATAAGTCCGACCCACTTACTACCGATATATCACCGTTTCACTACCTCCCGGTAGTATTACTTACCACCCACTTACTACACCCTTTACTAACCCAAGGGTGGTAGAGGGGTCGTTGTCGATTTGTCCGACCCACTTACCACATAGCTACTACCCTGCTACCACCCCGGTAGTAGCATTTTCCACCCTCCAACCACGCTTCTACGACCCACTTACCACCCCCTGCAACCATTACCACCCTCCTACTACCCTGCTACCACCCTCCTACTACCCCGCTACCACCCTCCTACTACCTCGATACGACCCTCCTACTACCTCGCTACGACCCTCCTACTACCCCCTTACCACCCTCCTACTACCCCGCTACCACCCTCTTACTACCTCGCTACCACCCTCCTACTACCCCGCTACCACCCTCCTACCTCGCTACGACCCTCATACTACCCCCTTACCACCCTCCTACTACCCTCCTGCTACCCTCCTACCACCCTCCTACTACCTCCTACTATCGCAGTATCATCCACCTTACTATCTCAGTAGTAAATCGAACGAGAAGGCATTTGTATTGTATTAACCCGCGCACTGCAGGGGGGGTTGTTTTCCAACCCCCCCCCCCCCCCCTCAGGTTTTTCAAAGATAGCGAAAAAACGGCGGCGCGCAGCGCCGCCGGGTTTTGATACACCTGTTAGGACATCAATTGCGCACACTTTGAGAGAAAGAAATATGCTCGGGTCATCTCAGGTCAGGACACCAGACCAGGTCAAGTGACCGCACCACCGAAAATGTTTGCAGTTGTGCCAAAGCCAGAGTTTTTCACCGATCAGGTTTAAACTTACAGAATGTCATGAGGGCATCAGAACTTACAATTCGTATAACTCGGAATTTTGATATCGGTGACCTAAGGTCAGGTCAATTTCGTAACCTCCCCATAATAAGTCAATGGGGAAATATACAAATGCTTCCTATCTCAAGGATATGCATGGTACTAGTTCAATTACTTCTGGATCATGTTATTATAGGATATTCTTGATGATCCAAGTGTAAGTTTTGTTCAGTGACCCCTATTGGGTCATTTGAGGTCATGCGAGGTCACCATCACTTGTTTGTCAATAACTCTCGACATAATGAGGATATAGAAGTAAAACAGACATCAATGTGTTTTTCTCGTCGAGACACGTCTTCCCATATGCAGCATGCCCTACTTGGGTCACCACTTGACCTTGACCTTAGGTCAAATTGTTAAGTTGACTTAACAATGTCACCATATATATCATTCAAAGCACCTTGACAAGATAAACACAATGGCGTAAACAGTTTTGCGTTATCTTTATTAAGTAAAAAGTTAATTGCAAAAAACTATTTACCAAAAAAACTGCATTTTTTTTCTTTTGACCTCTGGAGCCTCAAATATTGACCTGAGATCAAATCTGATGACACTTTAGCGATTACAAATTTCACTGGCTGGCGTTTGCTTTTTCCCGTTTGTTTCTAACTATCATCGTTTCTGAGATATATTGGAATTTCTGGAGCGATGTCCTAAAACAGGAGAGAAAAAAAACTGGAAAATTTGACCTTTGATGACCTCTGGTGACCTCAATTTTGACCTGACTTAAAAAAACACTGAAATACTTTCGATAGAACATGTATGAAGCTATCAAATGCCTTTTTCCGCTTCTCGCTACCTTGCGTAGTTTTCGAGATCTCAGGGGGGGGGGGCGGAAATCAACCCCCCCCCCCCCCCCCCCGTTGCAGTTCGTGTTCGGCACAAAGCCCCTGCAGTGCGCGGGTTAAAGTACGAACTATCCACACGAATGGGGTTTGTACAGTTCTTGGTCATATACGGTAAATTGGCAGGTAACACAGGGTAAAATCACTGCATACAGACTACAGTTATGATACACACGCCGCCGCCGCCGCCGCCGCCGCCGCCGCCGCTGGGCGCAACCGCCGCAGCCGCCGCCGCCGGGCGCAGCCGCCGCCGCCACCGCCGCCGGGCGCAGCCGCCGCCGGGCGCAGCCGCCGCCGCCGCCGCCGCCGCAGCCGCCGCCGCCGCCGGGCGCAGCCGCCGCCGCCACCGGGATCCAGGGGGCCAAAGGGTCCATAGCCCCCTCCCCCAACCGCCTGAAATCGGCACAAAATTGACACATTTCCTGATTAGAAAACAATCTAAGCAACTTTTACTAAGGGAAATTTGTTTACATCAGCCCCCAAATTCAGACTGGTTATTGATTCGACTCTGATTGAATCGATTGGATTCGTTCAATCAAAATCCCTTGAATCAAAGAAGAATCGATTCACCACCGGATTTGTTTATTCATGAATCATGATTGAATCAAAACCCGCATAGGAAAAAGGCTGATTGAATCAAAAAGACTGTGCAATGTTATTTCAATGGTGAGTCAAACATGATTTGATTCTTTGAATCGGAAAGATCCATGAATCAAACGGTGACTGAATAATTTATATTCCAAAATGAATCGTGATTGAATTCTTCCAAAAAAAGGTGAATCAATAACCAGTCTGCCCCCAATGCATAAGCATGCAAAATCCGATGAGTATTCATAATTGTGTGATCGACTTTTGGGGATTTGACCCCCCCCCCCCTCCAAACACTTATGCTGAATCCACCTTTGCAATCAATCACTTTATGTATAGGGTAAATACTAAACAACCTTAACCCTCGCCCTGCGGGAGCTTTTTTCACCTTCGCCCTACGGGAGGGGGTGGGGGCTGACAGGCCCCCTGTTAACTTTCAAACCAAGCAACTTAGAGCAATGCGGTAAGAACCAGCATGTTGCCTGTCATGAGAGGAATCCAACAGTATGCGATTTTTAGGTTTCAGGTCAACGGGTGACCTTCCAGGTCAAGTGAATGACCTCTGATTTAACACGTCCAGAACAGCCAAATGTATTGTATTAAAGTACGAACTATCCACACGCATGGGGTTTGTACAGTTCTTGGTCATATACGGTAAATTGGCAGGTAACACAGGGTAAAATCACTGCATACAGACTACAGTTATGATACACACGCCGTCGCCGCCGCCGTCGCCGCCGGGCGCAGCCCGGCGGCGGCTCTTCAGAAAACCTCAAAATTATAAATTGATAAATTTAAATAAAAAGGCATGTTCCTAGACCAGTTTTGGCTCAGAAATACAAAAAAAGGTAATTATGTGTTCGTATCTTGTCTAAAAATGTTTAAAAAAAAATATTAAAAAATGACGTCATCAGTTTCTTACACTTAGGAAGCCATCACTCAGTCAAAAATGAAGATATTGCTTTGAAATTTGGTATGGGTATTGTCCATACCGGGGGGGGGGGGGTCCAAAGTCCATATGGCAGCACGGCGTACATTTTCCTACTAGGCCATAGGGTTCCATGTTAAAAAGCCATTTTACGGGCCCACGGCTTTTTTTTATCTGCAACCGATACGACAATACAAAGTAGCTAGAAATCAAGCGTGAACATTTTTCTTTCGATTTCCGGGTTCAAAAGTGTACGCCGTGAGGTTCGTTTTTGAGCTATTAAGCATCTCGTGAACCCATGCAGATCGAGCGATGGCCAAGCGCGGGTTCGAATCCCGCTGCAGACAACAATTTTTCAATTCGACGGAATGAGGAAACGACGTGAATAGTCACTGACTGTGGCCTTTTTGAAATATTATATTATTGCTAATGATCTCATATCAACTAAATAATTAATGTATTATATATTCATTAATGCATGTATTATTTAGCTATTATCATGTGAGAAGACCATTAGTAATGCAATAATATTAAATATAGGTATATATATATATATATATATATATATATATATATATATATATATATATATATATATATATATATATATATATATATATATATATATATATATATATATATATATATATATATATATATATATATATATATATATATATATATATATATATATATATATATATATATATATATATATATATATATATATATATATATATATATATATATATATATATATATATATATATATATATATATATATATATATATATATATATATATATATATATATATATATATATATATATATATATATATATATATATATATATATATATATATATATATATATATATATATATATATATATATATATATATATATATATATATATATATATATATATATATATATATATATATATATATATATATATATATATATATATATATATATATATATATATATATATATATATATATATATATATATATATATATATATATATATATATATATATATATATATATATATATATATATATATATATATATATTGTCAATATATACATATATGGATGAAATTCAAGCATGCTTATGATAAATAAGGATAAATACTACAGCAGAGCACATACAAATGTGATATTTAAAGTCACTAGCGGATCCAGGGGAAGGGGGCATGGCGGCCATGCCCCCTTCCCCCAAACAAACAAAAAAACTGAAATCTGAGCAAAATTAACCACCGTTCTGGATCCGCCAATGTTTAAAATCACGTGCAATGCCTTTATAATGAGATCATTCACATATATTGTATATCCCCCAGGCCCGAAACCACCGTTCTGGATCAGCCAATGTTTAAAATCATGTGCAATGCCTTTATAATGAGATCAATCACATATATTTTATATAACACATGTTTCACACCAAGGAAAATACACAACAGAATGTGAAAACAAACTACATGACATCAACGCTTGTGCCGGGGAAGCCCCAGATATCCAACTACAGGAGCCCTCTTCTGCTACTGCTGAGCCGACTACTGCTCATCCTAAGATACATACCAAGTTAATCCCTTGTCAAGCACCCCAGGGACTAGACCAACGCCACGCTTAGCAACAATATAAATGCAGAAGGCCTCACATGCGCCAGTCACAGTACAACGGCAGCAGACCCGATCAGACTTGCACTACTCAACACACAGCAGTCACCGCCGAGCTGTCCAGGCCCCATCGCTTCAGCGCAACAGCCGGATGCAGAAGAATATGACATGAACCAATAACTTGTATGTACAAAGTTCTGCAAATAACCAATGAGTACATACAAAATTATCTAAACACGGTGTCACCAAATTCAGCCAGTTAGGTGTCAAGGATGTATATTACGAGCAGGGGCCCGGGGAACAGGGGGGGGGGGGGCAGCGGGGGCGCTTGCCCCCCCCCCAACATTTGGACCGGGGGGGGCGGCGCCCCCCAACTTTGGCGAGCAGAAGTTTCCCTAAAAATGAGCTCTTTCAATTTTCTTCACAAAAAGTTATATAAAATATGAAAGCCTCCTTAAAGGAAATAGTTCACCTTCAACATGATTTTTTTAAACTGAAATAGCAGTTTTGTAGCCCGTATTGAGAAATCCCTATCTGCAACCGTTCTTGTCTGAAAAGATTCTCCAGCCGAAGATATTTGACTTTTTGGCGAAGAAATGCGGCGCATATATGATATACCGTACCATCTGAAAGTGCCAGCACTGCATGGAACATGCGCAGACCAATAACGCACACCATAAACTTAATAATTTAAGACCTTCTGTCCTGAATTGGCGCGATGTAGGACCATTTTTGAAAAGAAAAAAGAAACTGTATTAAAAAATATAATAAAATCTTGTTCTGATAAATTTTCCGAAGGTGAACTATTTCCTTTAAAGGAAATAGTTCACCTTGGAAAATTTTACCCAACACGATTTGATTATATTTTTAATACAATTTATTTTTATATTGTCAAAAATGGCCTTATATCGCGCCGATTCAGGACAGAAGGCCGTAATTTTTATATTGTTTATCAAAACTATATGTATACTCTCTGAGTCAGAGTCCTGACGTCACGCGAGTGTAAACAATGGTTCAGCCAATCAGATTCGAAAGTAGTCGCGTAAAGATAGACTAGCATTGGAATGTGCCAACCGGCGGCCGGCGATCGCTTGCTAGCACCAGCTGCAAGCTGATTGGCTGATGGTATAACCTCTGCCCGGGCTAAAACCAGCACAACATTCTTTCGCCAGCACCGCATTCCTTCGTCAAAAACTAAAATATATTCGGCTGGAGAGTCTTTTCAGTCAAGAAAACTTGCAGATAGGGGTTTCCCAACACGGGCTACAAAACTGCTATCTCAGTTTAAAACTAATGTTGAAGGTGAACTATTTCCTTTAAGTAACTTTCATTTTTTTCCCCGTTTTCTTTCATAGCATGTCATAAGTAGTATTATTATATAGCTTTGCCTTTATAGCAGTATCGTATACCTTTCTTTTACCATGACATTTGTATGAGATATAATGTAAAACTTTGGTAGCAGTACATTTGGTGGCAGTTGTCTGTTTGGTGCGTCGTCGTTAAAATGACGCACTGACGCAGTGGCGGATCTACGGTTGGGGAAAATGGGCAATTGCCCCCCCCCCCCCAACCGCCTGAAATCGGTGCAAAATTGACACATTTCCTTATAGAGAAGCACATCTAAGCAACTTTTACTAAGGAAAGTTTACTTTAAATTAGCTATCAATGCATAAGCAAGCGAAATCCGATGAGTTTTCAGAATTATGGGAGACTTTTTGGAATTTTGCCCCCCCCCAAACTCCCGTTCTGGATACGCTGCTGCACTGACGGCGATACACATCTGCTGGATTTTGTTTATAAGTTTATCCCACGTCAACGTTACGGATGTGGTCAAACTGGCGTGCGGCCCTCTAGCTGTCCTCGCTGTCTCTGCCGACGGGGCGGCAATTGCAAGCAAGAGTTATCGTAAATGTCGTAGGTTACCGTGATACGGTGATGAAGCGGTCGGTGCAGCCCACACTGGTGGGCTTCTTCAGGAAAAAACATCAGGCGTCAGGTACGAGTATTTTATCAGACGACAGGCGGGTTTACAAAGGCATACGGTTCATAGTAGGAAACTGGGAGCTTTTTCCTATTTGTTTATTTTGATGTTAACCCGCGCCGTGCCGGGGGCGGGGCGCTTAACCCCCCCCCCCCCCCCCCCCCTCTAAGGTTTTTCGAGGATAGCGAAAAACGGCGGCGCGCCGTTTCTGCCGTTTCAAAAACGGCGCACGGCGCACAGCGCCGCCGTTTAAAAAATAAACGGTGCACGGCGCACAGCGCCGCCGTTTCAGCCGCCGTTTTTGGCACACCTGTTCAGGCATCAATTACCCACATTGTGTGCAATTCTTGACCACGGGTCATCTCAGGTCAGGTCACGTGACCACACCTCCAAATAAGTTTGCGGTCGTACCACAGCCACAGTTTTTCGACGATCGGTTTCAAACTTACAGGATTTCATAAGGTCACAGGTACCTACAATTAGAATATCTAAGATTTTGAATATCGGTGACCTAAGGTCGCCGGTCGGGTCAATTTCATGACCCATTATAAGTCAATGGGGAAATATTAAAATGATTCCTATTCCGAGGATACGAATGATATCAGTTCAATTCCTTCTGGATCATGTTATCATAGGACATTATTGATGATCCAGGTTAAATTTTTGTTCAGTGACCCTTACAGGGTCAGCAGAGGTCAGCCGAGGTTACCAACACTTTTGTGTATATAACTCTTGATAGAATGGAGATAAAGAAGTGAAACCGGCATAAATGTGTTTGTGTCGTCGAGACACGTCTCCCAATATGCAACATGACCTACTTGGGTCGCCACTTGACCTTGACCTGAGGTCAAAGTTCTATGTTGACCTAAACTGGTCCAAATGAATGTGATTCGAAGCGCTTTGACGAGGCGAACATGATGTCGTCAAAATCATTGACGTATTTGTATCAGGTAAAAAGTTATTTGCGAACGTTTTGCCAAGCAAAATAGCCCTTTTGACATTTGATGACCTCTGGCGCCCGAACTGTTCACCTGAGATATAATTTGATTATACGTTATGATTGAATATTTCAAGAGCTTTCGATCGTTTTTTACCTCGTTTGTTCCTAGCTATCATAGTTCCCGAGATATTTGGGGGTTTCTGGAGTGATATTCTAAAACTGGAAAATCTTGCCTTTGATGACTTCTAGTGACCTCAATATTGACCTGAACCAAAAAATGTAGAAACAGTTTCAAAGTTATTCTTGATGAGCTTTCGAACCGTGTTTTCGGTTTTCGAATGAGGAAAATATGACAACGAAAAGGTACACCAAGATTAGAAGTGAGAAGATTACCAAAACAAAATATTTGGTTTCGCCCCCCCCCCCCCAACTTTAAAATCGTTCCCGGGCCCCTGATTACGAGCGAGGCCGAAGGCCGAGCGAAGTCTTACCAAACTTGCGGGGAAAACAATATTGAGCGGCCTGATATGAAATATGAAATATGAAGAGAGCAAAATTCTTTGGACCCAAATAGTCCAGAAAATACCACAAATTCCAAGGCTGTTAACACGACAATGACTACTAACAGAACTGACACAAATTAAATAATTCAATTATAAACACATTGCACTAACTAACCAGAAACTGGAACATAAGCGAGACGCGGACCAATAAATACCCTGCCGTCGGTGACGAAGAATGCCACTGCACGGGAGTGAATGCAAAGGCTGTACAAATCTGTATTATTCTTGATTGAAACACGAACGCCATACTTGCCGCGAATGTTGTGCATCCATATTTGGTATATTATTCCGAATCTGGTAGTGACCTTCATTTGTTGGTATGTTTTCTAGTTTTTATAGTATATTTTTAGTATATACTAAAAAAACTTTGGAGTACCCAGTGTTCTATTGCCCTGGTCCATACTCAGTTCTCTCACATATATTCCGGTTTTCTAATATCTTTGAAAATTTGGATTTTGTGGGGATTTGTCCCCAAAAATCCGTTTTATTTTATTTTAGGGGTCAAAAACCCACATTTTTGAAAATCCAAGATTGCCATTTTGAAGAGAATGCCATTTTATATCTTTGGTGAATTGTGTTTGCAATTTGCTTTAAAACTCTGTTTTCTACGATTTTTCAAATATTTATAATTTTGTTACCAACATGACGTCCTCAAAACATTATTGTCTCCAAAACTACCTAACCAATTTCAATTAAATTTGTACAGCCTACGTATAAGTGTTATAAACTCAGCTACCAAAAATTTCAGCAAGATGCACCTCATGTTTCAAAAGTTATTTAAGAAAAACCTCAGGGGGGCCTGTCAGGCCCCCCCGTAGGGCGAGGGTTAAAGCCTGTAAACAACCTTCCATTGGATTTGTCATGCTATTGGTGATGTAGACGATACTATAACATCAATAGCATGAAGTCTCACTTGCATGGCTCAACGACAGTGGATGTTGCACGTGTCACAACAACTTGACTGACTGATGACAAAAGACTAGACACACGACAACTAGACCCTTAGTCCCAAGAGGATAGGGTTATTGAATATTGACCCATAAACAAACAAGCATAGCCATCGCATGAAGTCTGGCATTATGATGTGTTCTGCATTATGGTTAATAATCAGCTGACTGACAATGGCATATGCTTACCTGCGGCAGCCAGCCAGGCAGCGGCAGCCTGAAATAATTAGCTGGTGACTTCCCGATAGCGCAAAGAAGTCAACAACTTCGCTGACGGGTGACATTAGGTCTCGGTGGGCTTCGCGCATGATCAGCGCCTCCATCCGGAGCTCGGTCATTGTCGCTCGGATAGAGGATAGAGTCTTCTCCACCTTACTGAACACCCTCTCTGCCTCCGCCGTTGTAACCGGAAGGACGGCAAGGATCTACAGGAAAATTATGGATTTGGACCGATGGTTCTATCGTAGACTTGCTTGACCGAAATGGTGCTGGATAGAAATAATTAAATAAGGACACCTGTAAACGTGATAATTATTAAACTTATAAATTACCCCTCGCCCTGGTGGGGCCATTTTGACCCCCCCCCCCCCCTGAGGTTTTTCGAGAATAGCGGAAAGACAGCGGCACGCAGCGCCGCCAAATTTGGCCAACATTGCCCAAATTTGGCCAAATGTGCCCAGTACCGTTCTAAAAACGCAAATATAGCATGTATTAGACTTCACGTCTGCGGGGAGGGGGCAAACATAGTTTGGCTCCCCCTTGAACGGCCTTGATGGGGGGGGGGCATGGTCCCGTTACCCCCCCCCCCCCCCCCTGGATCCGCCAGTGTGCCAGTACGGCAAGGACCTACAGGAAAATGATGGATTTGGACCTATGGTTCTATCGTTGGTTATCGTTGGATGGTTCTATCGAGCTGGAGAGCCGGAGAGCCAGAGAGCCAGAGAGCCGGAGAGCCGGAGAGCCGGAGAGCCGGAGAGCCGGAGAGCCGGAGAGCCGGAGAGCCGGAGAGCCGGAGAGCCGGAGAGCCGGAGAGCCGGAGAGCCGGAGAGCCGGAGAGCCAGAGAGAGCCGGAGAGAGCCGGACGGCTGAGACCGCATTGCTACCCTGGGTAAGCCGCCTCTGCATCTGTAAACATGGCTAGTACAACCCCATACAAGGCTGGCGTGGTGGCCGCAATCGGCGCTTCTGACGTATGAGCTTAAGATTTATTCTAGAACGCGTTGCTCATCTTTTTAGAGCTTGAATCCTCATAACTGGGACTCCACCCTCCCAACTCGGACCTCGGCCAATGCGCTCACCTGAGTAGACGAGGCGGAGCAGCGGCGCCCGGCTGCAATATCATGTGTGCGTGTACTGTGTGGTTTATGAACCAAAGTAGGAGTTAGTTACCATTTCTAAGTATTTAGGTACCTACCCCTAACCCTACCAGTTCCAAGGTATTCACCTAGTTAGGGCTGATTGATTAGTGGTTTTGTGCCCACTGGAGTTGGACACAAAGCCTCGCTTTCTTTACGCATATATGAATTATTGACTACAGCACAGGACACAGAGCTCATACAATTGGCCATTAAGTGCCTGGTTTGTTCACAGGGCACAGATGAATGCTGGGCCGCTGGCATATTTGGTGGACAGTTTATGCTGTTCGACCAAAAAAGAATGATTCTTTGAGCAATGAATGATTCAATCAGCCTATTTTCTCTGTAGGAATTATTCAATCAGTGACTCACAACAGGTTTGCGCATGAGGTGAATCGATTCATGAGTCATTCATTTGAAATAAGAATGATTCAATCAAAAGTAGTCGATTCACATTGAATCGTTGGCAAGTCTGGGTTAGAGGCGCCACTGGAACAGGCCCATAGTCTGCCTCACGGTCATAGAGTCTGACTGAAGCATAGAGGAACTCTCAGCTGCGACGGCAGCGCCATCATAGAGCGTACGGCCTGTCATCTGTCGGCGAGCTGTGTATAGATGACGCTACGGTCAAGTTCGCAAGCATCTGATCAAGCATCTGATCAACACGAATGGCATAATAGCGGTGAGTCGGTGGTAGTACGATATCTACCCAGATGCTGATCAGTAATGTCACCGCTATTACACGCGCGCGCCAGTAATGTCACGCGCTAGTAATGTCACGCGCTAGTAATGTCACGCGCCAGTAATGTCACGCGCTTGTAATGCCATGTGTAATCTAGCACAATCATAGTCACTATTGGACATGATAAAAGATATGATTAAATTATAGCCCACCCAGTCATGTTCAGTGGCGGATCCAGAGGAGGGGGGCATGGGGCCATGCCCCCCCCCCCCCCCTCTTGAGCCTCGAAGGAGCCCAATAACCCGATGGGGCCCCATAGCCGATCGAAGTGACTCGAAACGAATTTCACTCCGTTTTAAAACAAATCGCAAATAAATGTGCCCACTCTGACCTCCACAGGGCCTAGTCTGACTTCTTGAGGGCCCACGTTGACTCCAGAGAGCCCATTCTAGCTTGAAGAGAGACAATTCAGGTCTGTCAAGGCCCATTTTGGCATGTGAAAGGCATATTTTTCACTAAAAGGGTCCATTCTGGCCTACATTCGTTTTCAAGGTCAAAAGGGCCCACCAAGGCTTGAGGGGCCCCACTAAGGCCTGAGTGGGGCAACCAAGGCCTGGGGGCCCACTTTGCTACGTGACCCCTCCTTGACCGAATCCTGGATCCGCCACTGATCATGTTTATACTTAGGTTATGGATTTTAAACTTAGGTTATGGGACAGTGGCACGCAGCGCCGCCAAATTTGGCCAACATTGCCAAAATGTGGCCAAATGTGCCCAGTACCGTTCTAAAAACGGAAATATAGCATGTATTAGACTTCACGTCTGCGGGGAGGGGGCAAAACATAATTTGGCTCCCCCTTGAACAGCCTTGATGGAGGGGGGCATGATCCCGTTACCCCCTCCCCCCTGGATCCGCCAGTGTGCCAGTACGGCAAGGACCTACAGGAAAATGATGGATTTGGACCTATGGTTCTATCGTTGGTTATCGTTGGATGGTTCTATCGAGCTGGAGAGCCGGAGAGCCGGAGAGCCGGAGAGCCGGAGAGCCGGAGAGCCGGAGAGCCGGAGAGCCGGAGAGCCGGAGAGCCGGAGAGCCGGAGAGCCGGAGAGCCGGAGAGCCGGAGAGCCGGAGAGCCGGAGAGCCGGAGAGCCGGAGAGCCGGAGAGCCGGAGAGCCGGAGAGCCGGAGAGCCGGAGAGCCGGAGAGCCGGAGAGCCGGAGAGCCGGAGAGCCGGAGAGCCGGAGAGCCGGAGAGCCGGAGAGCCGGAGAGCCAGAGAGCCAGAGAGCCAGAGAGCCAGAGAGCCAGAGAGCCAGAGAGCCAGAGAGCCAGAGAGCCAGAGAGCCAGAGAGCCAGAGAGCCAGAGAGCCAGAGAGCCAGAGAGCCAGAGAGCCAGAGAGCCAGAGAGCCGGAGAGTCGGAGAGCCAGAGAGCCAGAGAGCCAGAGAGCCGGAGAGCCGGAGAGCCGGAGAGCCGGAGAGCCGGAGAGCCGGAGAGCCGGAGAGCCGGAGAGCCGGAGAGCCGGAGAGCCGGAGAGCCGGAGAGCCAGAGAGCCGGAGAGCCGGAGAGCCGGAGAGCCGGAGAGCCGGAGAGCCGGAGAGCCGGAGAGCCGGAGAGCCGGAGAGCCGGAGAGCCAGATAGAGCCGGAGAGAGCCGGACGGCTGAGACCGCATTGCTACCCTGGGTAAGCCGCCTCTGCATCTGTAAACATGGCTAGTACAACCCCATACAAGGCTGGCGTGGTGGCCGCAATCGGCGCTTCTGACGTATGAGCTTAGGATTTATTCTAGAACGCGTTGCTCATCTTTTTAGAGCTTGAATCCTCATAACTGGGACTCCACCTTCCCCACTCGGACCTCGGCCAATGCGCTCACCTGAGTAGACGAGGCGGAGCAGCGGCGCCCGGCTGCAATATCATGTGTGCGTGTACTGTGTGGTTTATGAACCAAAGTAGGAGCTAGTTACCATTTCTAAGTATTTAGGTACCTACCCCTAACCCTACCAGTTCCAAGGTATTCACCTAGTTAGGGCTGATTGAACAGTGGTTTTGTGCCCACTGGAGTTGGACACAAAGCCTCGCTTTCTTTACGCATATATGAATTATTGGCTACAGCACAGGACACAGAGCTCATATAATTGGCCATTAACCCGCGAGTTACTGGGGTATATTTCATAACGCGACTTACTGGGGGGGGGCTATTTTTTTCCCCCTCTGATCTCCGGAACTACTGAACTGAATGTAAACATTCAAACGGCATTCGATAGCCCTGGCAAATTTATCGAGGGAAACATAATATTGTTGACCTCAAGATCACTGATGACGTCACAGGTCAGGTCAAGTACAAAATGTTTGACCGTGTCAAAAGGTCTCGATGGATGGAATTGTCGCGCAAAATTGCGATATTAAACGCATAAGCTGTCGATAAATCGGTATGATTCGTGTGTCTGACACTTCTAAGTACCTTTCTAAGCTGTTTATGACCTTGGGTCAGGTCAAGGTCATCCGAGGTCACGAGGTCAAACTGCAGATTAGGGTCATTAGGCGTTGTAACACATGTTTATGGATTTGTTTTCGTCTAGAACGCGAAAAATGACCTTAGAACATTGTTTGTTCCATATAAATAGAAGCAAAAAGCAAAAATGGAAATGCGTTTTTTATGCATAGTAATGCTGTGAGAAGTGGTCGATTTTTGTCATTTAAAGGTCATAACTCGGTCATTTTTAAATATATAGACTTTAAATTTGGTACACATATTCACCGCATACGTTTCGATCAAACATATTCCGGTTTTTGGATAATTCTGATTTTTTCTTTAAAATTTTGTTAAAAGAAAAAAATGTATTTGGACTTCTCAAAATTTTGAATTAAAAAAAATCCGAGATAACAGTTTGATAGCCCGGTCTATTGTCAGTAATTTGATGTAAGACAATTGAGTTTATCTTAAACATCGTACCTTTGACAGCGTTTTCCGCAAACCATTATTTTGCAACAAAAACCGAAGAACATGACGTCACTCTGACGTCATTCCCGGTTGACCTATCATAACCTCATATTTTTCCTTTTGACAACGTGTGTAGAATTGATGTGAGAGAAGGTACTGCAAGTTTGGTGACGATACTGGTGTTCGTTTAGGAGTTATTGCAGAATAACGGGAGGGGGGGGGGAAATAGCCCCCCCCCCAGTAACGCGCGGGTTAAGTGCCTGGTTTGTCCACAGGGCACAGATGAATGCTGGGCTGCTGGCATATTTGGTGGACGGTTTATGCTGTTCGACCAAAAAAGAATGATTCTTTGAGCAATGAATGATTCAATCAGCCTATTGTCTCTGTAGGAAGTAATCAATCAGTGACTCACAACAGGTTTACGCATGAGGTGAATCGATTCATGAGCCATTCATTTGAAATAAGAATGATTCAATCAAAAGTAGTCGATTCACATTGAATCGTTGACAAGTCTGGGTTAGAGGCGCCACTGGAACAGGCCCATAGTCTGCCTCACGGTCATAGAGTCTGACTGAAGCATAGAGGAACTCTCAGCTGCGACGGCAGCGCCATCATAGAGCGTACGGCCTGTCATCTGTCGGCGAGCTGTGTATAGATGACGCTACGGTCAAGGTCGTAAGCATCTGATCAAGCATCTGATCAACACGAATGGCATAATAGCGGTGAGTCGGTGGTAGTACGATATCTACCCAGATGCTGATCAGTAATGTCACCGCTATTACACGCGCGCGCCAGTAATGTCACGCGCTAGTAATGTCACGCGCTAGTAATGTCACGCGCTAGTAATGTCACGCGCTTGTAATGTCACGCGCCAGTAATGTCACGCGCCAGTAATGTCACGCGCTTGTAATGTCATGTGTAATCTAGCACAATCATAGGGTCACTATTGGACATGATAAAAGACATGATTAAATTATAGCCCACCCAGTCATGTTCAGTGGCGGATCCAGAGGAGGGGGGGGGGAATGGGGCCATGTCTCCCCCCCCACTCTTGAGCCTCGAAGGAGCCCAATAGCCCGATGGGGCCCCATAGCCGATCGAAGTGACTCGAAACGAATTTCACTCCGTTTTAAAACAAATCGCAAATTGATGTGCCCACTCTGACCTCCACAGGGCCCAGTCTGACTTATTGAGGGCCCACGTTGACCCCAGAGAGCCCATTCTAGCTTGAAGAGAGACAATTCTGGTCTGCAAAGGCCCATTTTGGCATGTGAAAGGCATATTTTTCACTAAAAGGGTCCATTCTGGCCTACATTCGTTTTCAAGGTCAAAAGGGCCCACCAAGGCTTGAGGGGCCCACTAAGGCCTGAGGGGGGCCACCAAGGCCTGGGGGCCCACTTTGCTACGTGACCCCCTCCTTGACCGAATCCTGGATCCGCCACTGATCATGTTTAAACTTAGGTTATGGGTTTAGCAACATACGCCGTTGGGACCAAGTCGCTAATTGCCTTGTATCTCGTCTTGCATCGTCAGTGTGTCGGTATCACGTGTCACACGTGCATCAGTGTTATCGTGGCACGACACGTGCCATACGTGTATCAGTGATATCGTGACACGACACGTGTCACACGTGTATCAGTGTCATCGTGACACGACATGTGTCACACGTGTCATCGTGACACGACACGTGTCACACATGTATCAGTGTCATCGTGACACAACACGTGTCACACGTGTCATCGTGACACGAACGTGTCGCATCCACCATCGGTGACGAATGTCATGCGATTGATGTTGAAATACAACGCTCACAAGGCCTGATCAGAGATGTTTGTATTTCTGCTATATGGAATCATACCATCCCAAGAAGAACGGAGCATGCACCGTCGCACGGCTGCACGGCAGGTTACGTGCCCCATGGAAAGACCTCGCCAGCCGGGCTAAAAAAAACACAGCGATTTTGACATGCCCGTTGAGGCGACCTAATGAATAAAGTATTTAATATCAAGTAGGCGAGTGTGTGCGTACGTGCGTGTAAATATTAATAATTTACCCATAATTTTAGATGTTTTATATTTTGTCTGATGCATTAAGGCTGAATCCGACTGAATGGTATGAGAAACAGATGCTTGTCTTGAAACACTCGAAGTAGTGGAGAGTGGGGTTAGACGGTCATGGGAGGAAAGACGGCCACCCTTCTACACAGAGAACTACTGGCGCCACGAACTGGAAAACGGTATCCTACAATTCCTCTCCCGGTCAGAATATACTAACGTCACGTTGGTGCGTTTAGGCTCCGTAGTTTTTCAAAAATTTCTATAAATCTAGAAATACATACTCATTTGCATCTTTTCTATTGTTTTTACAAGGTGTTTGCTCATTCGTGGTTGAAGATAATAAGTCAATGTTGACAGCCATAATACTATGTTCAGTTGTTGTTAGCTTGCACAAATCGGCACGAGTATATTCAATATACATTCATAGAAATGTGTACATGAACTCCGATGGACCTGGATGGGGCAAGACGGCCACCACAGTTGTTGAGGTGACCGTCTCGCCCCCATCACAGTTACATATAATGGATGAGAACTGGTGAGCTTTATGAGTGGTTCAGAATGGTTCGGGGTGAATGGTTCGCCGGAAAATACACGTTGTCACAGTCAACCAACTGGTCTGTCGCAATGCCTCTTATATTCGGCAACAATGCACTCAAATGATGCAACAACTCCCTTCATGTCCGCGTGCGGTGCTCTTTATTTCATCGTCTATTACGCTCTTTTTACGCCATTCGTAGCCCAGGTATTTAGTGCCGAATATATTTAACTAGTGCCTAGGCAGGCACGTAGCCAAGGGGAGGACGGCGGGGGCGCCCCCCCCCCCCCCCCCCTTGGAGGCCCCTTTTTGGCGCACGAGGGCCCTTTTCGGCGCGCTGCGCGCGCCGAAAAGACCCGACGAGACCGCGCGAAGCGCGGTATCATAGGCTCTTTACTACACTAAGCGTGGTCTTAAGAGAGTTTAGAGGACTTCAGAGGCCCTTCAGGGCCATCAGGGCCCTCTCTGAAAGACCAGAGGGCCCCTTGGACGTTCAAAACAGCCCTGTGCATGTCAGAGGGGCCCCTGGCCAGACCGAAAGGGCCCCTGAGCGGGTCAGAGGGCCCCCTGAGCACGTCGAATGGGCCCATAGCCAGCACAGAGGGGCCCCTGGGCAGGTTGAGAGGCCCCTGAGCATGTCGACAGGGCGACAAAGCGGCCAGCGCAGTTCTTTGCCAGGTCATAAGGGCCCCTGAGCAGGTTGGAGGGCCCCTGGACAGACCAGAGGTCCCCTGGGAAGTTAAGAGAGCCCCTGTGCAGGTCAGAGGGGCCCTGACCACACCGAAAGGGACCCTAGGTGGGTCAGAAGGGCCCTTGAACATGCCGAATGAGCCCCTAGCCAGCACGGAGGGGCCCTAGGGCAGGTCGGAGGGCCCTCAGAGCATGTCGCAAGGCGACAAAGCAGCTAGTGCAGTCCTTTGCTAGGTCGGAAGGGCCCCTTAGAAGGTTAAAGGGCCCCTGGAGAGACCAGAGGGCCCCCGGAAAGTTAAAAGGGCCCCTGCGCAGATCGGAGGGGCACCTGACCAGACCGAAAGAACCCCTGGGCGGGTAAGAAAGGCCCCTGAACATGCCGAAGTGGCCCCTGGCCAGCACGGAGGGGCTCCAGGGCAGGTCGGAGGGCCCCTTGAGCATGTCGGCAGGGCGACAAAGCAGCCAGCGCAGGCCGACCAGAAGAGTCGCTGGGCCGATGGGAGGGGCTCCTGGGCAAGTCAGAGGGGCCCCTGGCTAGACCGAAAGGGTCCCTGGGCCGGTCGGAAGGCCCCTTGAACATGCCGGATGAGTTCCTAGCCAGACTGGAGGGGCCCCTGGGCAGGTCGCAGGGGCCCCTGAGCAGGGGCGGCTGATTGCGGGGGCAGGGTACCCAAAATTCCCCCCAGTCGAAAATCCTGGGGGGCAAAGGGTAGTTTTGCCCCCCCCCCCCCCGCAGATTATAGCCTGCTCAATCTGGGGGCAACATGACCCTTCCCCTCCCCAGGATTTTCATTTGAGGGGGATTTTGGGTACCCTGCGCCCCGCAATCCGCCGCCCCTGCCCCTGAGCATGTCGGCAAGGCGACAAAGCAGCCAGTGCAGTCCCTGGCCAGGTCGGAAGGACCTCTGAACAGGCCGAATGGGCCCCTTGACACACAAGAGGGGCTTCTTGGAAGGTCAGAGGAGTCTCTGGTGAGACCGGAAAGGCCAAAGCACGTTGAGATCCCAGATGAAGATTAAATACAAAGAGGACTTACTCCACAATACAAATATTAAAAGCGGATCTTTCGGGTATATTGTAACACCCTTCGTCAGGGTGCTACAATATACCCGAAAGATCCGATTTTATTTTTTCCTGTAGAGTAAGCCCTCTTTGTATCATATATATATCACCCACTCCACATCATGTCTTTTCGCTTCGCGGATCCCAGATGAGTCCCTGAACAGGTCGGAAGGGCGTAGAAAAGGCCAGAGGGGCCCCTAGACGATCTAAAGGGACCTTGGGCCTTTCAACAGTAAGAATACAGTTGTGCAGGGAATAAAACTCAAAATTTTCGCGCCGCTCCGCGGCGCAATTTAACTACAAATTCAATTATATGCGGGTTAGGAAAAAAATCGGTCAGTTTCTCGGCGTATTTATGTTATCTTGCTACTTTCCTATATTATTGGGCAAAATAGTTCACTTTAGCACTTTTGCCCAGCACTTTTAAACGCACAATATAGCAATGTTAGAGGTCCGCACCATACGCAATGCGACGCATTGATTCGAAAGCAACCCAGGGCATAATACTTAAAATTTTCGCGCCGCGTTCCAGGTCTTGAGCTTAAAAAATATTCCAAGTTGGTATAGATGATTCCAAATTCGTGTCGCTGGTTCCAAAGTTGATGTAGCAGTTCGCTAACTCCAGCTCCTAAACGTTGGTATGACCCATGCCATACCTGCCATACTGCATTTTCCAGCCTTGTAACGTGCCTTTTCATGCGTTTTTTTTTTGTTTTTGTTTTTGGGGGAGGGGGCCTTTCAACGCTTGGGAAGGCATGCGTTTTTTTTTGGGGGGGGGCCTTTCAACGCTTGCGAAGGGGCCCTTTCAACGCTCGGGAAAGGGCCCTTTCAAGGCCCCCCCCCCCCCCTCCTGGACGAAATTCTGGCTACGTGCCTGTGCCTAGGTACATATATCACTGGACTTAGCAATCAATCAGTGTATTAAAAACCATCCACGAGGTGGCTATTCTGGTTTCATGTCAGTGTTACAAATAATATACAAAATACGATAAAAACGAGTAACAACGGCTTGACTAGATATATGAAACATAGGGTGCTGAATCGACTACGATCCTCATCACATGCCTATGGTTTATAATTTGATAATATGGCCGTTTTGCCCCATCGGGTGGGGTGGGGCAAGACGGTTTTTGCATTGTTGTACGAAAATGTCTATGAAATATCTATTTGATGAAATGGAAGATTCGTGCTTCGGCTATTGAGAGCTAAATGTCTATAGAGCTTGCAGTATCGTGCAGTATCGTGTGCAGTCCCAACACCTGAGGAGCTGTTTGTCAGGGTAAAGGGGAAGAGGTTCTGCAAGTTGGATCTAAAAGATGCATACCTGCAAATGGAGCTGGACGAAGAGTCCAAGGATATAACTACAGTCACCACGCACAGGGGACTTCTGAAGATGAACCGTCTCCCATTCGGGATTTGTGCCTGTGGAGATATCTTCCAGTCAGCGATGGATCGGATCCTGGAGGGCCTGGATGGCTGTGTAGGCTATCTAGATGACCTCCTGGTGATGGGAGAGTCGGAAGAGGAGATGCTGACAACCCTGGACCAAGTACTGGCAAGGCTGAAGGAGCATGGGGTGAGACTGAAGAAAAGCAAATGCAAGTTCAACCTCGAAGAAGTCACCTACCTGGGGTGGCGAGTCTCAGGGACAGAGCTGAAACCAGTGCCAGAGAAGATGGACGCACTACAGAAGATGCCAGAGCCGAAAGATGTCGGTCAACTGAGAACGCTACTGGGTAGTGTGAACTACTACCAAAAACTGGTCCCCAACATGGCTACAATGTTGGCTCCTCTGTACAGCCTATTGAAGAAGGATGTCAAGTGGAAGTGGACCTCAGAGTGCAGCAGGGCAGTGAAGAAGGTGAAACAGATCCTGGCAAGTGAGAAGGTGCTCATGAGATATCATACAAAGATACCCATCAAGCTCATCACAGATGCCAGCTCAGTCGGATTAGGCGCAGTGCTGGTGCACGTGCTGCCAGATGGGCTCGAGAGACCGGTGTGCTACAGCTCGAGAACACTGACAGTCACAGAGAAGAAGTACTCCGTAGTGGAAAAGGAGGCTGTAGCCGTCTCATTCGGAATCAGAAGATTCCACCAGTACCTGTATGTACGCCGCTTCTGTCTGGTCACTGACAACAGGGCGTTGTCGATGATACTGAACCCACAGCGTGACCTGCCCAGTCTGGCGGCGGCGCGAATGCAGAGATATGCACTGCAGCTAGCCGCGTACTCATACGAGGTAGAGCTGCGCAAGTCGGAGAGCATGGGAATCGCTGACACGCTGTCACGGATGCCTCTGTCTGCTGAAAACGAAGGAGAAGAGGAGGCGTGGTGTCTTCTAAGTACGGAGAACGAGGGACCGACACTGAGCGCTGTAGAAGCGGAGACTGCCACGCGCCGGGACCCAGTACTCGGACGAGTGCTGCACTATGTGCGCACCGGATGGCCTGAGAAGGTGGATCCCACACTGAGAGTGTACCAGCAGAAGAAGGACGAGCTGTCGACGGAGGGAGACTGTCTAGTCTGGGGTGGACGGTTGGTGGTGCCCACCAAGCTGAAGAAGAAGGTACTGCTAGAGGTGCATACGGGACACATGGGAAGCAGCAAGATGAAGCAGCTGGCCAGACGATACGTGTGGTGGCCGGGTTTAGACTCTGAGTTGGAGGACCTGGCCAGAAGCTGCACAGCCTGCGTGGAGAAGAGATCAGCGCCGCCAAAGTCGACTCTGCACCCATGGGAGCCGACGTCTGGTCCCTGGGAGCGCGTTCATGTTGATTTTGCTGGTCCGTTTCAGGGGACAATGCTGCTGATCGTCGCAGACAGCTTCTCCAAATGGATCGAGGCTGTGACAATGAAGTCCATCACGGCAGGACGAACTGTGGAAGAGCTGAGAAAGCTGTTCGCCAGACACGGACTGCCGCTTCAAATTGTGTCTGACAATGGGGCGCAGTTCACGTCAGAAGAGTTCGCGATGTTTGTGAAGATGAACGGGATTCGGCACATACGTGTGGCACCGTATCATCCTCAGAGCAATGGTGCGGCAGAGAAGGCCGTCCAGACGGTGAAGAATGGTCTGCGAGCCAGCCAGAGCGAGGGCGGCACCGTCGAGCAGCGGCTGGCCCGGTTCTTGATGGCTCACCGATGCACACCGCTGGCGTCTACGGGAAAATCACCGGCTGAGATGCCGTACGGAAGAAATATCCGTACCCGTCTGGATCGCATTCGCCCGGACGGAAGAGGTGCAGAACGAACTCAAGAAAAACAGGTCGAAGGGGCTGGTGGCAGTCAGCGTGTGTTCCAGGAAGGTCAGGAAGTATGGGCGAGAAGCTATGCAGGCCCAAAATGGAAGCGCGGAAGAATCCTGACTCGGACGGGACCGGTTTCGTATGAAGTGGACGTGGGAGTGGCCGTGTGGAGTCGTCACGCGGACCAACTACTCAACGCCGGCCAGAATAGAGAAGACGGAAGACACGAAGAAGAGAGCCAAGAAAGAAGGCAAGAAAAACAAGACAGAAGTGAAGAAGAGAGTCAAGAAAGAAGACAGAGCAACAGCGGTGAGGACAGAACAGACAGAAGAAGGGAGGAAGAGAGACAAGACCAAGAGGAAGAAGCAGAAGAAAGAAACGACCAAACGAAACAGTCACAGACCAAAGGACAGAAGAGAAGCGAAGAAGGGAGCGGAGAAGAGGCGACACCTCCGGTCTCTTCGTCGCCTTGGCGCTGTAGCCGGACTCGGGGTCACCGCAACAGGTGGCGGAGACCCCACCGGCCACGTCAGCATATCAGTCAGCGCAAGATGATGTCCAGCCGCCGCGCCGATCGAACCGGGCTCGGCGACCACCCGACCGGCTGGCGTATCTGTAACTAGTGGGTGGTGGTGCTGTGTATGGCGCTGACGTGGCGCCACCTATACCGTTGGGCTGTATATAGAGGGCGTTGAGGACGTACGGCTTGTTTCGGTTATCGCCTTGGTTTCGGTATACGTCAGTGAATACAGAGTATTGCTCCAGACTGGACGTGTTTGAGGCCTTCATGGCACGACAGTTCAACACGATACTGCACGATACTGCAAAGCTTGTGCTCACAAGATATGGCGTTCCTTCACCGTATTGTCAGCGAAAATTATCTCCGAAGTAAGGGTGGCCGTCTAGTCCCACTCTCTCTCCCCTACTATGAAATTGTATCGTTATGCCCCGTCCAATCCAAAGCCTAGGATCATAGAACTTAAGACACACTTTTAAATATGAAGCATGAAATCCTGCCGCAGATCTGAAATTTGTTGCCGTTAATTTGTTAATTTTCTCGAAATAATGATGTCATCCTTAAGTTACTAATTGATTATTTAGCATGCTTCTCGGATCCTCATCTATTTCCAGGAATCGGAATCAATGCACAATGCACATGTATGCTTAGTATAATACACCTGACCACTAAATTTCCCATCAGAACGATGTTATCGTGCCACCTGCATCAGAGCACGCGCCAAATGCATCAGAGCACGCGCCAAATGCATCAGAGCACGCGCCAAATGCATCAGAGCACGCGCCTAATGCATCAGAGCACGCGCCAAATGCATCAGAGCACGCGCCTAATGCATCAGAGCACGCGCCTAATGCATCAGAGCACGCGCCAAATGCATCAGAGCACGCGCCAAATGCATCAGAGCACGCGCCTAATGCATCAGAGCACGCGCCTAATGCATCAGAGCACGCGCCACCTGCATCAGAGCACGCGCCTAGTGCATCAGAGCACGCGCCTAATGCATCAGAGCACGCGCCTAATGCATCAGAGCACGCGCCACCTGCATCAGAGCACGCGCCTAATGCATCAGAGCACGCGCCAAATGCATCAGAGCACGCGCCTAATGCATCAGAGCACGCGCCAAATGCATCAGAGCACGCGCCAAATGCATCAGAGCACGCGCCAAATGCATCAGAGCACGCGCCACCTGCATCAGAGCACGCGCCAAATGCATCAGAGCACGCGCCTAATGCATCAGAGCACGCGCCTAATGCATCAGAGCACGCGCCAAATGACTCAGAGCACGCGCCAAATACATCAGAGCACGCGCCTAATGCATCAGAGCACGCGCCACCTGCATCAGAGCACGCGCCTAATGCATCAGAGCACGCGCCTAATGCATCAGAGCACGCGCCTAATGCATCAGAGCACGCGCCTAATGCATCAGAGCACGCGCCTAATGCAACAGAGCACGCGCCTAATGCATCAGAGCACGCGCCTAATGCATCAGAGCACGCGCCTAATGCATCAGAGTACGCGCCACCTGCATCAGAGCACGCGACTAATGCATCAGAGCACGCGCCTAATGCATCAGAGCACGCGCCTAATGCATCAGAGCACGCGCCTATTGCATCAGAGCACGCGCCACCTGCATCAGAGCACGCGCCACCTGCATCAGAGCACGCGCCTAATGCATCAGAGCACGCGCCTAATGCATCAGAGCACGCGCCACCTGCATCAGAGCACGCGCCTAATGCATCAGAGCACGCGCCTAATGCATCAGAGCACACGCCACCTGCATCAGAGTACGCGCCTAATGCATCAGAGCACGCGCCTAATGCATCAGAGCACACGCCACCTGCATCAGAGCACGCGCCTAATGCATCAGAGCACGCACCTAATGCATCAGAGCACGCGCCACCTGCATCAGAGCACGCGCCTAATGCATCAGAGCACGCGTCAAATGCATCAGAGCACGCGCCACCTGCATCAGAGAACGCGCCTAATGCATCAGAGCACGCGCCTAATGCATCAGAGCACACGCCTAATGCATCAGAGCACGCGCCTAATGCATCAGAGCACGCGCCTAATGCATCAGAGCACGCGCCTAATGCATTAGAGCACGCGCCTAATGCATCAGAGCACGCGCCACCTGCATCAGAGCACGCGCCACCTGCATCAGAGCACGCGCCTAATGCATCAGAGCACGCGCCTAATGCATCAGAGCACGCGCCTAATGCATCAGAGCACGCGCCTAATGCATCAGAGCACGCGCCACCTGCATCAGAGCACGCGCCTAATGCATCAGAGCACGCGCCTAATGCATCAGAGCACGCGCCTAATGCATCAGAGCACGTGCCTAATGCATCAGAGCACGCGCCTAATGCATCAGAGCACGCGCCACCTGCATCAGAGCACGCGCCTAATGCATCAGAGCACGCGCCTAATGCATCAGAGCACGCGCCTAATGCATCAGAGCACGCGCCTAATGCATCAGAGCACGCGCCAAATGCATCAGAGCACGCGCCTAATGCATCAGAGCACGCGTCACCTGCATCAGAGCACGCGCCTAATGCATCAGAGCACGCACCTAATGCATCAGAGCACGCGCCTAATGCATCAGAGCACGCGCCTAATGCATTGGCAATGGTGTTCTTTGCAGGTCATATTATGAACAAATGTCTCTCACGCTGCCCCGGTTCCATTGCGGATTCTAAGCAAATGTAATTGATTAGTTTTCTCGGTTTCGACCCATTAGTGCCGTTTCAGCCGTGCACCTTTTTACGCTGCGCCTCCCAAAACCAGTGAGTTCCAGCGCCGGCCGCCAGATGGCACTATCGTATCCAATCCAGGAAATGGTAACTATCCTTTTAAATCTTCCTTTTAAAACCAACATATTTGGAAGAAAAAAATGCTTTGAAACATTGGAAACCACGGATAATGTTGGTTTTAAGCTGTCCGGGAGCTCCAGGTTTAGGCGCAAAGTAATACGTTGCCGGGCTACTATTTTTTAAACGTGGCGATAGGAAAACGCTTGAGTTTGGTAGCCTGTATCTCGGCCGAATAGGCTGATATTGGGATGATTCTGGATTTCGAATGTCACGCCGTATTTCTTTTCGAACTTTTGGTTCATATAGCACTTGGGCAGAGCAATAAATGTATCATATAAAAAGACGAATTAATTTGTCGACGACGATGTCAACCTTTTTATCGGCCGTCAAAAATGTTTAGAGGTTGTACAATACATATTCAGAACACCTTGAAATATGAACCTATAAGTGTAAACAATGTTGCAATAACATTTGGATGGGCAATATTGGGTAGAGCCGAGTTATGTGCGTTTTCCTGCCGATATCGCGTGTTTCGGGCGGTCGCGACGTCCCCGCGGGGCGACGCGATGCCTCCGGTGCTGGGCCGGGCCGGGTGTGGGGGACATGGATTGACTGACATCGTATTATGTGTCGACAGCTAATCCCCTCCCAAGAAACGTACATAGCAGCTTATCAGTGAGGGCGTCCATGTTTCCCGCACACCAGGCCCGGCCCAGCAGGCCGCGTGCATCGGGTCGCCCGGGACGTCGCGCGCGCCGCCAGCGGAACGCGCGATATGCGGGCCAGGAAAACTCCACATAACTCGGCTCTACCCTATCTTGTCTATCTAGATGTTCTTTGAACATTTTCTTTAAACTTATAGGATCATGCTTCAAGGTGTTCTGAGTGTGTAAAACCTCTAAACATTTTGTTACGGCAGACATAAATTTTCACATCGTCAAATTATTTCGTTTTTTGATATGCAACAATAAGTTGCTCTACCGAAGTATTATGTGTACCAACAATTATAAAATTAATACGGCGTGACATTATCAGATTGTTTATAGCTACTGCAACCATCCAGAATCTTTTCACTGTGATCATATTCGGCTAAGATATCGGCTACCAAACCCTATCGCCACGATACAAAAATAGTAGCCCCGGCAACGGCTTTGCGCCTAAACCTGGAGCTCCCGGACGGCATAAAACCAGCATCATCCAATGTTTCGAAGCATTCCTTTTAAATGTTGGTTTCAAAAGGAAGATTTAAAAGGATAGTTACCATTTCCTGGATTGGATCCCATAGTGCCATCTGGCGGCCGGCGCTGGAACTCACTGGTTTTGCAAGAGGCGCAGCGTAAACAAGTGCACGGCTGAAAGTGAAACGGCACTAATTGGTCGAAACTGAGAAAACTAAAAAGTGGCATTTGCTTAGAATCCGCAATGGAACCAGGAGAGCATGATGGCCATTTTTGTCATGACATCAACTGCAAAACAAGCACTGGTTCAAGCATCACTATCAATTTAGAAACATTTTGAGCACAACAAGCAGGAAGAAGACGTTTTCTAAACATGTTCTGGTTGCCAGCTCGTTACCTACTCATCCCCAAATTTCAGCATATTTGCGGTTTTTGCGGTGCGTGGCTGATCACTACTCCGCCTGTCACCAGTCACTGTTTAGCCTTACCGTTAAATTCCCTGCGCGGAATACCACGTCAGAGATAGTCTTTCGACTGAACATTGTTACGATAACCACATAACAGTTCACACTGCAAGGCCGTTTGGAAAAGGCTTGTAAGCTTCTGATCATCAGATTAAGATCACATCACACAGACCACAAAGCAAACGATGTGTGAAGCACATCGCACGACAAATGATACGTTAAACGAAATAGTTCACCTTCAACATGGGATTTTGATCTGAAATAGCTGTTTTGTAGGCCGTGTTGATACATCCCCATCTGCAAGTTTTCTTGGCTGAAAAGACTCTCCAGCCGAAGATATGTGACTTTTTGGCGAAGGAATACGGCGCATATATGATATACCGTATACCGTCTGAAAGAGCCAGCTCTGCATGGAGCATGTGCAGACCAATAAAGCACACCATGAAAGCAATAATTTACGACCTTTAATCCTGAATTGGCGCGATTTAGGACTATTTTTGAAAAGAGAAAACACAATTGTATTAACAAATCTAATAAAATCGTGCTCTGATAAATTTTCCGAAGGTGGGATATTTCCTTTAAGTAAGACAATGGCATGAGACATCAGAAAGGAAATTTCCCAGCAAAAAAAACGTTCGAAAAAGTTCGGGAAGCGCACAATCGTACGACAAAAGATCTTATGCCTATAATCAGAGCGCTGCTCGGACGTACGCTAGTAGCGCTAGTAGCGCTTTCGTTCTCCATGGCAACCAGGCCAATGAAAAGCCAGAACGGCGTTCTAGCTTTGCATTGGCTGACGCCTGGTTGCCATGGAGAACGAAAGCGCTACTAGCGCTACTAGCGTGTGTCCGAACAGCGCTTAGAATGTGGTTTCCAACCGCGGTGAGCGCGGAGTCTCCTGGCAGTAAATGAATGCATACTAGCCTGATACTGGCCTGATACTAGCCTGATACTGGCCTGATACTGTCCGATACTGCCGGTTGCTGCCGGCTGCTGCCGATTTCTGCCTGTTGCTGCCTGTTGCTGCCGGTTGCTGCCGGTTGCTGCCAGTTGCTGCCGGTTGCTGCCTGTTGCTGCCTGTAATGTGTCTGATATTGGTACTGTGCGGTACTTACGGAGCTGATTCACAACACTTCAGTTCAGAGTACTCTTAATAGATTCACTTCACCTCCTCTATAATTTTTAATGTGCAAATATGGGTAGTGATAGCGGTGATGTGGACGGATTTCCCTTCATTTCTCGCCATTATGTCCGCGTTCTGCCGTTTCTGATTAGCATTATACATAATCGATTAAGCTTTCGCGCCAGAAGAGCGGCCTAGTGTCTACTGTCTATGGCTTGGTCAAGGCTGTAAAACCGCACAGCGAGCTGGACGAACGAGTTCCTATCCTTATTTGCCTTTGCATTAGCATCAGGGCATACTTTAAGGATTTTCCACTGCGTCCCAAAATGAGAAAAGGGCACAGCCTGTTGTCGGAAAGGGAACCTAGGTAGGCTGAAAAGGGCATTGTGCGCACAGGTGCAGAACAGCAGACAAGTTGTTTGGGGGTCAAAAACAACCAATTCCGTAAAAATTCCAAGCAGAGGTCATCGGAATTAACTTTCTTGTGCATTAATACCGAACTCATTTTAAACAAGCTTTCCGATGAAAAATACTTCGATTTCTTATTTAAAAAAAACAACAACAACACCAGGACACCCCGCAGGCACAAGGGGTTATCACCTGGATCACCTGGCGGTGTGACTCAGAAGACATCGCAGACACACCCACTGAAGCCGGCGTGGGATGACAAGTGTACCCAGCCGTCAATTCAAGAGCGGAAGGAACACTTCGCGACAATGAAGAAAGCCTTCCCACGCGTCTTCGATGTCACAACTCTACGGAAGATGTCCGGTGGACCGATGCACATCAAGCTGACAGAAGACGCCAGACCAGCTGCTGTCTCCACAGCACGCAGTATCCCGTTCTGCTGGCGTGAGGACATTCGGCGCCAGCTGGATGACCTCCTGGAGAAGGACATCATCGAACCGGTGGAGCATCCGACCGAGTGGTGCCACCCCATCGTGCCAGTCGCCAAGCGGTCATCGGACGGCACTGTCTCCGGCTGCCGTCTGACGGTGGACCTCACCAAGCTCAACCGTTTCGTCAAGAAGCCGGCGTACCCTGTCAGATCGCCGCACGACGCAGTCGCGTCCATCGGCAGCGGCGCGAGGTACTACACCAAGCTGGACAGCAAGTCTGGGTACCACCAGATCCCCATCTGCAAAGAAGACCAGGACAAGACCTGCTTCATGATGCCCTGGGGCCGTGTCCGCTACAAGCGCGCCGTCATGGGTCTGGTATCGTCTGGCGACGAGTACAACCGAAGAGGCGACGCTGCACTCGGAGACATCTCACAGACGTGCAAGGTCGTGGATGACATCCTGGCGTACGACACAAGCTACTCAGCTCACCTGCAGCACGTCTGGGACATCCTGCAGAGATGTGAAGAGCACAGGATGACACTGAACCCGGAGAAGTGCTCCTTCGCTGAAGCTGAAGTGGAGTTCTGCGGATTTAAGGTCAACCAGACGGGCTACACCGTAGACGACAAGAAGGTGCGCGCCATCGCGGAGTTCCCGCAGCCGGCGTGCCTCACAGACCTGAGATCGTTTCTCGGTCTTGTGAACCAGCTGGGCGACTTCTCGCCAGACGTCTCGGTCGCTGCTGAGCCACTGAGACATCTCCTGCGGCCAAAGAACGACTGGGTCTGGACGCCGCTGCACTCCAAGGCCTTCGACGGCGTGAAGAAGGCGTTGGTATCGCCGCCCGTCCTGGATTTCTTCTGCCCACAGCGACGGACAGTCTTGGAGGCTGACGCCGCACGCCTGCATGGACTGGGATTCTGTCTCCGTCAGCAAGATGAAGGCGGACGGTGGAGACTCATCCAGTGCGGTTCCCGCTTCCTGTCGGACGTGGAGTCGCGCTACGCCATCTGCGAGATCGAGATGCTGGCGGTGGCATGGGCCTGCAGGAAGTGCAGCCTCTACCTGTCCGGAATGCAGCAGTTCGAGGTAGTCACCGACCACCGCCCACTCATCCCAGTGCTGAACTCGAAGAGCCTCCTGGACATCGAGAACCCGCGACTACAATGGCTACGAGAACGCCTCACGCCGTTCAACTTCGTCGCCACCTGGCGGCGGGGCAAGATGCACGCCATCCCGGATGCTCTGTCCCGAGCGCCAGTGGATTATCCGACTCCGGACGACGAAGAGGAGGAGCAGGACGTGGCTCACCAGATAGCCAGTCTGGTCGCCAGGCTCACCGCCAGCGCCCCGGCAGAGGAGGCGGAAGAGTCTCCGCTCCCGGACGCTACTCTGGAAAAGGTCCGGGCAGCTGCGGAGCGTGACCCGGAGCACGTCGCTCTCAGGGACGTCGTTCTGGCTGGCTTCCCGGACCACAAGTCTCAACTGGACTCCCTGCTGCGCCCGTACTGGGGAGTTCGAGACCGCCTGGCCGTTGATGGTAGCCTGCTGGTGTGCGGTCAGCGACTGCTGATCCCACAGAGCCTTCGTCGAGAGACGCTCGTTAAACTTCACGCCAGCCACCAGGGGGTGGACCGCACCAAGCGCCGGGCCAGACAAGTGGTCTACTGGCCCGGGCTCGACCAGGACATCGCCAACTACGTCGGCTCGTGTGGATCCTGCCACCTGCACCTCCCAAGTCAACAGAAGGAGCCACTAGTCGGAGAGGCGACGCCCACCCGGGTCTTCGAGGCAGTCTCAGCTGACTACTTCTACTGGGCGGGTCGTGCCTACCTTGTGTACGCCGACCGCCTCTCTGGGTGGCCATTCGTGTTCCACTGCACCGGAGAGACATCTGCACGGGACCTGGTATCCAGTCTCCGGACTGCGTTCGCAGCTACGGGCGCACCCAGCACGCTGCGGACGGACGGCGGGCCCCAGTTTGTCGCCCGTCACACGCGCGACTTCCTGGGGAGGTGGGGAGTGACCCACCAGGTCTCCACGCCGTACTTCCCACAGTCCAACGGCCATGCGGAAGCCGCAGTGAAGGCCGTGAAGAGGCTGGTAAAGAAAGTCACTACAAGAGGCGACATCGACACGGACGAGTTTGCGCAGGGCCTCTTGGAGCTACGGAACACCCCGCGTGCGGACGGCCGCTCGCCCACCCAGATGCTCTACGGCCGCCCGCTGCGCTCGGCCGTGCCAGCGCACCATCGGGCGTTCGCCGACGTCTGGCAGCGCGCGGCCGAGGAGTGCGACAAGAGGGCAACAGCCCTACAGTCGCAGACCGTGGAGCGGTACGACGCGAGCGCCCGCCCCCTTCGACCACTGCGTGTCGGCCAGGAAGTCCTACTACAGGACCCGAAGACCGGACTTTGGGACAGATCAGGCGCCATCGTGGGCGTCGGGAGCAGGCGGGACTATCTAGTCCGCCTGCCCAGCGGACGCACCTACTGGCGCAACCGCCGGTACATCCGTCCCCTGCGGCCGATGGTGACGGTGTCGCCCGGCGGCGGCGGGGGTGCCCGCGCCAGTACCGACAGCGCCCGAGACGGCAACACCCGCGGCGGAGGCGACACCGGAGCAGACAGCTGCGTCGCTGGCGACGCAGTTCCTGTGAGGCGCAGTACGCGCCACCGTAAGCGGCCGCAGAAACTCTCGGTGAACTGGTCGGACCCGGTGTATAGTTACGTGTGATCGCGGCGCGGTCTGTTTCGACAGGTATCAGTTTTGTATTGGTGACGGGCATTTTGTTCTGTTAAGACGTGAGGTCGAGCTGCCTCCCCACGTCTTGGAGGGAGGTGTTATGTTGTGCCGTGCGCCCGGTGGGCCAGGGCAGTCTTGGCCGGCGCGGCCGCCGCCGCCCGTCTGACCCCGGCGGTGACCTTTCACCGCCGCGGGCTGTGACCGCGCCCACCGAGGCGATTTGTGCGTTTGCCGTCAGAGGACAAATACAGTCTACTCCGAGCTCCCGTCGTGTGCACAGCAGCAGCAGCAGCGGACACAACAGGAAATGCCGTTTTCAATCATCCCATGGAATCCATCTTCGGAATCTTATTTCGATAGACTGCTTCTACATATGGCAATAATCCTCTAAAAGCCGCTATAATATGTATTAACCCTCGCTAGTGCAGGAAAAACCGAGGGGTGGCATTGCCCCGATGCCACCCCTCGGTTTTTCATGAATAACTAGCATTTCGTTCGATGTTACTCTTATTGGTAGAGGGTCATCCTACATACCTCCAAATGAGGTGAGGATCACAAGCGGTCGCCGCTTGCTTCGCTGCCCGAAGAGGCGACGTCGTTGGCGTCGGTAGTGCCGTTTCTGGTGATGACGAAAAAATATGTTCTTTAGAGGAAATTTAATGAAATAAAGTAAAAAGTTAAGTAACTGATTTGGGGTTAGACTAAATCGTTCGAAAATTGCATTTATCAACCTGTGATCCTTCGAACGGGAGTGCGTTTCAAGCTCAGTATGTTCTTCGAGAATAATTACTTCGGAACCAATATTCGGTGGCTATTGCAAGCTTTACCATCAGGAACGTAGGAACGTCACGAAAGGTGTGTGTGTGTGTGTGTTTGGGGGGGGGGGGGGGGCAGTGAAACTGTGATCTCGTTTTTAGAGTACCCCCTATGGAAGATTTCTTTGTATATTTGGGCAGTTCTCGTATTGGCGAACCTTTTGCCATCAAACACTTTTCTCACCAAGAAAAAATACAGATTTTAGCCCTAAAAATGGCCGAAAAGTGAGAGGGCCATGCCCCCCCCCCCCCCCTGTTCCTACGCCTATGTTTACCATATGCCGAGATATCCCTTTAACGTTAGCACGTGAGGGTGGTATAATATTTCAGCTCAATGTTATTTGATCTGGGAATAATTTATGCCCCGTGCCGAAATGTTTTCCCAAATCTCGTGCAAATAGTATAACGAGTGAAACAAATCCTGCTGAAATTTGTTCAACACTGCTTGGCAGTTGTTTTCATTTTAAGTAACCATTAATTAAACAAGAAAGTCGCTTACTGAAATCTGATGATCATTGTATGAATTCTCTGATTTTGTCATCTTTGTCGCCGAGGTCGAAACCCAAGTATGGTGGAAAATATGGCTTTGTTTGGTCCCCCATCTCAGCGGCATACAGTAATTACGAGCGAGCGGAAAATCCGAGCACGGACCGAGGTCCCAAATAATTATTCCAGCCAAGTGTGGTATGAAATTTACCGTATGCTGCTGAGATGGGGGACCAAACAAAGCCATATTTTCCACCATACTTGGGTTTCGACCTCGGCGACAAAGATGACAAAATCAGAGAATTCATACAGTCGAGCCGCGCAAGGAAACTGCAAGGAAGGGTGTGTTGACACGCTTAGCAGAGCATGGAAGGACAATTGGCATAACGGATGATCTGGCAAGCCTAAGCAAGTTTAGAAATTTACACTGAAGCCGACATCCGAATCCAGAGGGCAATGGACGCAAGTGTCCTGAATGGCTCCAAGTACTCGGTGGCCAACACATCGAACCACACTGCGGCCACGGTCACACTGAACATCAGCCGGTGCCAAAACGTGACGGTGGTTCACAGCCATTAGAGCCGGATGTGACAGTGTGTGTAGTTATGTGCCTGCTAAGGATGATGATGATGATGATGATGCATTTCTGATGTTGTCACTTGCCAATACAATGATGTTTATATTTCAGTAAGCGACTTTCGTGTAAACAACTGCCCAGCAGTGTTAAACAAATTTCAGCAGTTTTTCACTCTTTTTACTATTTGCACGAGATTTGAGAAAACATTTCGGCCCGGGGCAGAAATGTTTTCCCAGATCAAATAACATTGAGCTGGGATGTTATACCACCCTCACGTGCTAACAATAAAGGTCTATCTCGGCATATGGTAAATTTCATACCACACTTGGGCGGGAATAATGTTTTGGGACCTCGGTTTGAATTTTCCGCCCTCGACCTTCGGTCTCTGGCGGAATACTCAGCGCGGACTTCGGTCCCAAATAATTATTTTTCCGGCCCCGTGTGGTATTATATATTACCAACCCTAATTACGCCGACCAAAATAGGTATTACAGCGTTTTATTGAAACTTCATTTATAACTTTCTTGTTTGTAAATGCACGTAAATTTGGGGTAGATATTAGTCAGAAATGACTGCGCTTCACAGCTGTATAACTTATATCGTTCAACACCCTCAGGTTTTGACGGGATGGTGCTGTAATCAGAAAACAAAACAAAAATATTGTCCAATTGTATATCCAAGTCGATTTAAACGCATAAATACTGATCGGCAAGTTTCCGCTTTACATGCGTTATAAAGCCGGTACATTTGTCTACACAAATGCATATGTATCATCGCTTTAAATGCGATAGGTTCCGAGTTATGACATTAATCGTGAACAACGATGTAAAACCATGATATTTAAATTATTTCGTTATTTAGTTTGCACGTGCCACGCGCTGATCACCGACCCATATTGCATACAACAGCCGGTTCATTTATATACACGCCTGTGTTTATCCCGTGCCGATCCGACCCTAAATTACCGAGATATCGACCTGGGATTGCATCCATGTTTTGCGGGGTTTTTCTTCTCGCATTTAACACACATTTCGCTCGGGTTTTTCTGCATGTTAAACCAATGAAAAAATACGCCCCTTCTGGCGCGTGCTGTGACCGACACAGGTATCGGAGCGACTTGATTTGTTTTGCCGTAGATCGTCACAAAGCCTGAAACTGTCGTGTGTGCAAATTTCGCCGTCATCGGTGCTGCGATCTGTGCTGTGCGTGTGGTTAAAGAAATGAAGACACACACATCATCATCATCAAGTGTATTGGTCTAGAACATATTTAAATGTTACACATAGGGTAGAATTGGCGCAAAATCTGGGGAGCTTAATTCAAAGCGCCAACTCTAACACATATCATCAGATAATAACTCAACCGTCGCCATATCACCGGTCATCGCGCGCAGCAGATCATCCACCGCGCGCCCCGCCGGAGGAGTAGACCCAACCGAGCCTGCAGGACTACGATTTAATCAACACCAGTGAATCTGTGAGAGTTTTGTAAGTAATTTTGGAAGTGACGGACTACCGCGCGGCCGCCGCCGCTGCTGAGATTCGTGCCGTGTAACAGGATTTGTAATCAATCAATCAATCAATCAAAATATATTATCAAACAAACAAATATAATAAACAATACAAGTGCGATTGGCGCAAATGCACACTGCATATAACATGGCACCTCTCGCGAACTGAAACGTAAACTCAACAAAACCGACCGCCGTCACGAAGGAATCGCCCCACCGCCCCTCCAAAGCAGCACGTTGCTGACCCATGCTGACCGCCATGCTGACATGCTTGGTTCACAACTTAAAGGAAATAGTTCACCTTCAACATGGGATTTTGAACTGAAATAGCAGTTTTGTAGCCCGTGTTGAGAAATCCTTATCTGCAACTTTTCTTGGCTGAAAAGACTCCAGCCGAAGATATTTGACTTCTTGGCGAAGGAATGTGGCGCATATATGATATACCGTACCGTCTGAGAGTGCCAGCACTGGTCTGAGCATGCGCAGACCAATAACGCACACCATAACATTAATAATGTACGACCTTCTGTCCTGAATTGGTGCGATGTAGGACCATTTTTGAAAAGAAAAAAAGAAACTGTATTAAAAAATATAATAAAATCGTGTTCTGAAAATTTTCCGAAGGTGAACTATTTCCTTTAAGAGTTGAATCTTTTTGAATATAAAAGGATTGTTGCAATGATCGAGCCACCCTGCACCGCTCACCAGTGCTGAGATGTGTTCCGTGTAAAAGAATGTCGATCTGTGCGTCTGTTGGAAAATGGGAGAAGTCTGACTGCAGAATTTATTTATTTATTTATTTATTGCGAATCTTTGTGGGATCCAATCGACCAACTGGCTCTTACCACCACAGTGTCATACAGATTGAGTATAGCTGCTGAGGGCATTGTCATGATACAAAATAGCATGCACTCGAAAAAATTGTAAAAGACATAAAATTCAGTAAGATAAAAGTACAGATGAACAATACAACCATATGCAAAATAAAAGCAATATGAATGAGAATGGTTAAACTCGTAGATGGACGATATGGATGGTGGAGCACATTGATGACTATTGACTAACGCTCCGCAAACAGTAAAATACAGACGGTACCTGGTCACCCACAGCCTATGTCGGGGAGAGCAACAATTCCCTGACGCGTCTTTTAAATTCTCTCACATCTCCAGTTCGCCGCACATCAGCGGGGAGACCGTTCCACGCTCGAATCGGTCTGACCGGCGCGGACTTGCGTGTTGCTTCTAGCCTGCATCGCTGAGTGTGAAGGGCACCAGCCTCGGACGCACGGGTAGCTCGCTCGGTCACATCTGCTCGGTACCTCACCAAAGACCTGAGATTTTCCGGTGCATCCTCTCTGTTCACTAGTCGGTGGATTAGCAGGCAGTCTCTCTGCTGAATAATGTTTTCAAATGGTAGCCAACTGAGCTGGCGCCGTGATTCAGGAATGTGGTCAAATTTGCGCTTTTTCATCACGACGCGCGCGGCAAAGTTAATGACCTTCTCGACTCGCTGACGCAGCGAACTAGTGGGTGGAGCCCAGGCCGGCAAACAGTATGTCACATGAGGGAAGGCGAGCGCCTGTACCAATGTTATTAGGGTTGACTTTGGAAGAGTGAGGCTCAATTTTTTCAGTGTGATGAGGATTCCGAAGCAACGTTTTACTGCTCTGGCTGTCTGCTTCTCCATGGTAAGATGCTGATCGAGCAAGACTCCTAAAATTTTGATATGGTCCGCTGGCATCAATGAGACGTCATCAAAGCTTACGCTGAAGTTCGATGCCTTTTTTATGGCAGACGGTGTTCCAAATAGAGACATCTCAGTTTTACTAGGGTTAGCTTTAAGCCCGTTCGTTTTGAACCAGTTGGAAAGACGGGCTAAATCGCCCTCCACCTTGTCTTTTAGCACCGTCAATCCTTCCTTAGAAGGAGGAGCGCTGTGGATGATGGCGGTGTCATCTGCGTAGGAGACAATTTTGCATTGGTCAGAAAGATGGCAATGGAGATCATTAGTGAACATGTTGAATAAGATTGGTCCGAGGATGCTGCCCTGAACGACTCCGAAATCTACCGGCTCTAGCGCGCTACCCCCCTTCACAGACTGTGTTCTACTCCTAAAATAGTCATCAAACCAATGGGACGACACACCGTACCACTCAAGCTTCGCCAGAAGGGTACCGCGGCCGACGCAGTCAAACGCCTTTGAAAGGTCACATGACGTGATGCATGTCACATGCCCCCTGTCTCGGTTGTCTGAGATGGCGCTGACCACGTCGACAACAGCGTCCTCTGTGGAGTGTCCCGGTCGATATGCGTACTGGGTGGGCGACATCACGTGATTTTCAGTTAAATATTCTAACAATTCTAAACTAACCACTTTTTCCGCAAGTTTCCCTATTACGCTCAAAACACTGACAGGCCTAAAATTGCTTGGTTGCGTCCTACTCCCAGTTTTGTGGATCGGCACAACAATCGCACGTTTCCAGTGTGCGGGCACTACCCCCTTCACAATTGACATATTCACCACATGGAGAATGTGAGGCGCCAGCACCGCAAAGCATCGCCGAACGATCACGAGCGAGACACCATCACTTCCCACCGCCGAAGAGTCCGACATCCGGCGCAGAGCGAGGCCGAGTTCAGGCAGTGTAGCCGGCCGCACACGGAACCCGGCGCTGATGACAGTCGGCGGCCGGGGCGGCACAGGGTTGCCCGGCTGCGCAGCGAGTCCCTCCGCGATACGGCGGCCCACGCCCGCGAAGTAGGTGTTGAACTGATCGGCCGACGCTGCGTCCAGGCTGGTGTCTGTTTTACTTGTTTTGGTACTGCTGATGGCGTACGATCTGAGATCCTTCCACATGTTCTTCGCTGATCTCCGGGACCCGAAGAACTCAGTCCGTGCTTTAGCCAAGTTTCTCCTAAACTTCTTACGGAGCGAAGTGTACCGCCTCCGTGAATCAGCGGTGTGCTGAGCGTCCCACTCTCTGCGAGCAGAGTCTCTCAGTTGCTGCAGCTCCTGAAGCTCCTCGCTGAGTGTCAGCCAGGGACACTCGCGATGTCTGAAGCGGATGCGTTTCAGAGGGCAGTGAACATCAACCGCCGTAGTCAGCGTTTGCAAAAACGCTGAGTATGCAGTGTCCACGTTGTCGGCTCTGTACATGTCAGACCAGTCCGATGTCACCAGGTCCAGACAGAGATGATCGAAGTTGGTGTTCCTCATGGACCGTGTGGTCAGCTCTCGCGGCTTCCGTTTAACTCTCGGAAGAGGTATGTCCGCAACAGTCAGGTCGTGGTCGCTGACATGTGCTGGAATGACTCTGGCTGTCACACGGGTGTCCGTCTGGTTGGTCACGATGTGGTCTAGCAGCGACGGTGTGTCACCCGGGCGTGTCGGCTGCCGGATCAGCTGCACCAGGCTCAGCTCCGTCAGCAGTGCTGAGTACTGCTGAGTACAGAATGGATGATATTGTTGTAAATAATTGGTTTCTACAATGTTCATGAAGGTGGCAGTGAAGTATGAAGTGATTTGTTGTTTCGGAAGAATTGCCGCAAGCACAGTTAGGTGTTTCGACTTTTTTAATAGAATAGAGATGAACATTCAAGTTAGACATTACTAGCCTTACTTTAGTATGCAAAATGTTGCCTGTCTTGGTCCCTAATGAATAATACACTGGCGGTGTTGGAACACCCAGCCGCTTTAATAATTCTCGCTTAAAGGGAATAGTTCACCTTTAACATGGGGTTTTGGACTGAGATAGCAGATTTGTAGAGCAGATCTAAAAATGGTTTGTGGTGAAAGAATTACCTCTCTACGTTAAGTAATTGCGACACAGGACTAGTGGGCCCGATTTTAATCCCGCTGTTCCGGGCCACGATCGGGGAATGAACGCTCGCCGCCGCGCCGCCGGAGGCAGGTACACTCTCTGGCAGGGGCGGATCCAGGGAAACTTTTCGGGAGGGGCACATCATACTTCAAGGGGCCCTCGAGCTGAAAAGGGCCCCGGGCGTTTTTGCGAGTCTGAAAGGGCCTCCAGTCGGTCTGAGTGTATTTTCAGGTAGGAGAAAGCCCTTGACAAGCCTAAGAGGGCCATCGTCAGGCCTGAGAGTGCCCTATGCAGGGGCGTCGCCGACAATTTTTAAGTGGGGGGTCGGCTGAAATGAGAGATAAAAAATGTAACCACATTTGTTCTGCGTGCCTTTGCAACATTTGTAATGCCAGTGGATTTTCATGTTACAGTAGGTACTTGTTATTTAGCGCCGCCAAGCGCAGAAAAATTCTTACAGGTTGGCCTGATAAAACCCAGAATTACAGGCGATGGACCTTGTAGAGGATAAGAAGCTAACATTGTATTAATTCAATTAAGCGTTACGACGAACCGAAGACGATGACTATGGCTTCGTTATGATGATGGCCACCGACAAGGGCGCCGCCACCTTCCGAAAGGGGGGGGGGGGGGGCGGAGGCATTCTGAAGTCGATTCTTGCCATGCAACGTCCATAGGCGTAATGTTAAAATCAGAAAATGTTTGGGGGGACATGTCCCCCCGTCCCCCCTGTGGCGGAGCCCCTGGCCACCGATGTGACGCCGCGAAGCGGCGTGAAAAATTGCATTTTAGGTCGTGGAAAACGAAATTGTAATATTCGAACCAGACCGTGAGTGGAGCCAAGCCTCAAGTAATCCCTTTTCCTGGTTGCATATCTCGGTATGATGCAAAATATTGAAATGAAGGTGGTTTTTCATATACATTAGCTAGCCTCGGATAGTAAATCACGATGACCGGTGGCAGTCAGCGCTCAATAGTATATATGATAATAATAACTGTATATGCATATGTACCGAACTGTAACAAACAACTGGTAACAGTGCAAATGGTTTCGAAGCAGCAAGAAGCAAAACGACTTTTCCGCGCATAAATGGTCCCTGTGGATCTGTAGGAGCCTGAGGGGAGATGGCTTGGGAAGATGGTCCTGGCTTGGCCCCCACTATTAGCTCTTCCAGGTCCAGCAAGTTGGGCACCGCTGGAGCAGCTTCCGCGGGTGCCGATGCCCGTGTCGCTGCGTTCGCGTCCCCTTTTCGGAACTCGGCAGACTAGCTAAACATGTATCCCGCTTAACCCTATTTGTAACAGGGGGGGGGGGGATTCCGCCCCCCTCATGTTTTTCGCAGATATCTCCAGAACGGCTGGGAGCAGGCCCATGACATTTTTGGAATTTTCCTAGAATTGAATTCCGCATTTGGAGTCAAAATTTAGAGTTCCTAATCTGAACAGAGGCGGTTCCAGGGCACGGTTTTGGGAGGGTTCGGCGGCGATATTTGGCGATAATACGGAAATGCGATCTTCACGGTTTCTTCCTAACTACCTCAAGTGTGAAGGAGTTACTTCGGTTTACGGTGATTGCAACAAGTGCAAATTAGTTGATGTTAATGAAATATCATAAAAATTGCATGGCAGAGGCGGTTTCAGGGGCTTGAAAGGGGGGGGGGATCCAGGAAGTATTCAATGCTCTGCGGGAAGTAAATAGAGCGATGTAAGGAGCATTTATAGCTATCAAGATGTAAAAGATAGCTTCTCCTTCCATTATTTTAATAATTTATTACATATAGAGTTGCAGGGGCGTGTTCAGGCACATGAAAAAGGGGGTGACTGGCATGGCGATGACGATATGCCAGCGATTACGGCGCAATAGACGGTTAACTTATAATGATATATGCACATATGAGGCCAGGAGAGGGAATACAATCATTTGTGTTGCAGAGGCGCGCTCAGGAATGGAAGAAAGGGAGTCATATTATTGCAAGGAAACTAAGATGCATGGGCCTACAATGGCATAACATACTGCAGTTTTCGGATGAAACGCGCCACAGGGTACCCTACGAACGATTATGAGATAATAGGCGAGTCCAGGTAGGGTAAAAAGGGGGGTAAGCAATGTTAATTGAAGTTGTAAGTGAAATCGTCACTGTTGACTAGTTAGTATCATAATAGCGGATAATATACTTATCAAAAGGTCTTGCGCCTCTCCAGTTGGATCCTGGATGCGTCATGATGAAGTACAACATGCAAAATGGAACTATCTACGATCAGTAACATATTTATAGTGCTGGGTAGCAACATGCCTGCGGTTAATATTTTTCCTATTTTACCTCCCTTTTTCACTAACCTGGTACCGCCTATGGCGAAAAATATGATTTATAACTTTGTTTTCTAATGGCACAATAACATACCATTTCATTTATTAAAAAAACATACAAAAATAGTTTTATTCCGCATTTACTTCACCCCCATATTGAGTGACCTGCACACGCCTATTATTTTTGAATTTTCAAAAGTGATCGCCATATATAAATCATAAATCTCCAATTAAATCTAGCGATTCCCATTGGTTGTGTTACAATCGGTTGATAAACATGACAGCTGTGTTGGATGATATATAACACTAAAATTTGTAGTTTTTGCCCCCCTGTTGCCCCCTATCAAAAATGTCGATTTTTTTTAAGAAATGTAGATCGGGATGAGGGGAACCAAACGCCGTTTGATTTTTGAAAATCGGATGGGTAGATCTCGAGATCTCCTGGGGGCGAAATCCGCCCCCCCCCCCCCCCTGTTACAAATAGGAGTAGCCAGGAGCCTGTTACAAATAGGGTTACAAGTTAATATTTTATGAAGAGAGTGGGACCTGGGGTCAGCAATTACCGCCAAGAGCCTCTGCCAGACATTTAATGGAATTAATTTTCCCATTTTCCAAATTTGTATAAGCAATTGCGAAACTTGTGTCATGCCGCGAAGCGTCGCGAAATTTTCCCGGTTTTTAAACTTTGGAATAATAGCGGAATTTTGACTGTTGCAAGGGCAATTTTTACGATAAATTGTTAACTTTCCCCGAAAAAAGTGTGTGCGTTCGGGGGGGGGGGGGGGGCGGTCGACCCCCCACCTTCTGATAGTTGATGTCCGGACCCTCTCCTTCCCGACCCCCCGTCGGTGACGGCCCTCACCCTGTCAGTCTTGTAGGGCCCTTGCAAGACTTGAGAGCGCCCTATGCTGGTCTGGAGGACCACTGGTAGGTTTGAAAGGGCCCTCGGTCGTGCTGAGAGGGTCCTGTGCCGGTGTGAGAGGGCCCTAAGGTCGGTAAGAGAAGTCCCTCAGTCTCTTTGAGTGTACTATCGATGGGCCTGAGAGGGCCCTGTCTAAGCCTGGAGAGCCATTGTCAGACTTGAATGGCCCTCCGTCCGTTTGAGAGAGCCATTGCCAGGCCTGAAAGGGCTCAGACCAGGCCTCTGGCTCAGGCGGGCCCAAATGGCTCGCCTGGTGTCCGGTATAGGGTCCTCTGTCGCCTAGTAAAGGCCCTCTCAGACCGGCTTAGGACCATCTGAGGCCTGGAAAGGATCCTCTCAAACAGGCGCAGGCCCTTTTCAGGTCCGTCAAGGGCTATCTCTGACTAATGCAGTGCCCAGGGTTGTGCTTGACTCCGAGTCGGTGAGTCAAATTTGACTCAAAACTGACTCAACTCAACTTGAATCAGAGTCGAGTCGCTTAAGAAAAATAGGGACGCAACTTGAGTCAGAGTTGAGTCACATGGATGTCGCTTGAGTCAAAGTTGAGTCGCCTGGATGCTGCTCAAGTCAAAGTTGAGTCGATTCATCTTCTTACGAGTCAGAGTCACATCTGACGAGAAAAACAAATCCTAGCAACTAAATAATCAAGGCGTCCAAACAATGTTCTATAGTGTGAGAGTGTGAGTTTTGGGTGTTTTTCAAACCCACTGAAAGGGCTCTCCTCCCGAGCGTTGAAAGGGCCCTATTCCCGAGCATTGAAAGGGCCCAGCAGACCCTCTGACCTGCACATGGGACCTTTGAACTTCCCAGGGACCCTCTGGTCTGTCCAGGGACACTCCAGCCTGCTTAGGGACCCTTTCGACCTGAAAGGGACTGCGCTGGCTGCTTTGTCGCCCTGCCGACATGCCTGCAGGGGCCCTCCGGCCTGCCCAGGGGCCCTCTATGCTGTCTAGGGGCCATTCGGCATGTGCAGGGCTCTTCTGACTCGCCCAGGGGCCCTTTCGGTCTAGCCAGGATCCCTCTGACCTGGACAAGGGGCCCTTTGAACTTCCATGGGGCCCTCTGGTCTTTCAGAGAGGGCCCTGTTGGCTCTTAGGACCTCTGAAGTGCTCTACACTCTCTAAAGACCACTTTGCGTGGTCTCTTAGAGAGCCCATGAAACCGCGCTTCGCGCGGTATCGTCGGCCCTTTTCGGCGCGCTACGCGCACCGAAAAGGGCCCTCCTCAGATGTTTCGGGAGGGGCACGTGCCCCCTGTGCCCTCCCCCTGGATCCGCCCCTGCTCTCTGGCACGTAGTCTCTGGTCACGACGCCTCGTTAATATCCGCTCAGCCGCCCGGGCGGCGCAGCGGCCGCTTATCAGAGACTGTACTTGGCGTCAGGCGGAGCGGGGCGGAGCCAGAACGCCAGCTGCTATCGTACGATTTCTCGTGAAATAGAAAGAGAAACTTACTTCTTTCTCCACATATATCCATCAGTTGTCCAAACCAAAGTCATATTCATAGTTTTGAGCTCAAGATGCACCTAATGGTTGAACTTCAAGACAACTTTCAAGGTGACCTATTCCCTTTAAAGGCTTTTGGGGAATTGCAGGTACGGGTGGATTCAGGAAGGCGGTTCCAGGTGCGGGTGGTGGCGGGGATGAAGGATCTTTGGAAAAGTGAGGTACGATTAGGCGGGAGTGATTGTGAAGATGAATTGCGTAGTGTTCTGTTGGTGTCATTCTGACGAGTGTGTGGTATCGCGGCTCTGATGTAGTCGGGTAGTGTTCCTAAGTTACTTTTAAGTTTAAAATACATTTGAAGTTTGTGCATCTCCCGTCTTGTTGCCAATATGTCCCAGCCTAAGCCGCGTCGAAGTTTGTCTGTTGAAGTCCTAAATGGTGCTCCCGTTACAAGTCGTGCGGCTCTGTTTTGTAATCGCTCTAGTCGTGAGTCATGAAAAGTAAAATGTCCGTCATACACTACGTCACAATAGTCCAAATACGGTCGAATGTATATTTTGTAGATTTGAGCTAAGACTGTCCTTGGTAAATTATTAGCAATAGGATAGAGAGGGTTCAGAGCTCTGCTGACTTTTTGTATCATATCGTTAACATGAGCGTGAAATCTAAGATCATTGGATAATGTAAGTCCTAGTGTTTATGACTGCTGGTGTTTGGTATAGGCTCACCTCCAAATGTAAGCTGTGGTGAATGCATGTTGCGCTTTGTTGTAAATGTTTGTGTAACGGGTTCCGGCTTTTCAGTCTGCTTCTGCAATTTCTTGCAACATGCAACATTTTTTTTCGGATTTCTTGAAAACTCTTTCTCTGGTTACTTTTGGGCCGCTGAATGGAATGACATAAATTTTGAGGCTCTCTGGCTTAATCTGCAACAATGAGAGCTGCTTGCAACAATTTTCAACAATTTGCAACAATTTTGAAATTTTGCTCACGGGGTTTTCTTGAGATCAGGAATCGAAATATGGCATTTTCAGAATGTTATATCCCCCGTGTTTTCGAGATATTACTACATTTTGTGGTTGCAAATGCAGAATCGAACTGGGCCCGCACATACATTTTTATTTTGGAGGCAGGTCAATCACCAGCGAACATATAGGTCGCTGCATGGTCGGGTCCAGGTGGTTAGCTAGTCCGTATTTCACTTGGATTTTACGGGACTTCTGATGGGATCAATGCTTAGGGGTTCGTAACTCTTACACCTTTATTTAAACCAGGCTCACATTTGAAATATCCTCACACACGTCCTTTTCCTTCTGGGTCCATTCCTGCCGCTCGCTACTGTTGGGATCAAACCCATATTGCAAACTACAGGGTCGAACACTAAAATGTGCAGATACGGTTTGGGTGATTCTAGTTAATTTGAGCTCGGATTGAACCAACCAGATTAGATAGAGTGCCATCGTTGTAGTAGCAGCAGCACTTCAACCTTCAGTCCCGATAGGGACTCGTCTATGATTTTGTTTATCCGGCTGTAACTAGCCCAATTGTGGCTCCACTGCGACCACTGAACTAAATTGTGAAAGTCGTGGCTGGGTGGTATTTATTTGATCGTCAGTTTGACGTCAACAATTTATAATAACAAATATTTGAATAAAATCTGGTGAATATTTTATCTTGTCGGCTTTCGACTCGACAAATTATGCACGACAAATTATGCGACCACTGAACTAAATTGTGAAAGTCGTGGCTGGGTGGTATTTATTTGATCGTCAGTTTGACGTCAACAATTTATAATAACAAATATTTGAATAAAATCTGGTGAATATTTTATCTTGTCGGCTTTCGACTCGACAAATTATGCACGCACATGAAACATGTCTGGTCGATTTAATAATTAACTGGCTTCGCTTGAGTAGTTTACTTAACGCAAATCCTCCCTGGAGTTGCCATAAGCCGAACCCTCTCGCTTGTTTTCTTAAAAGCTGCTTCTACAAAATCTGCTATCCCGGGCAGCACAGCGTTGCTGTTAGCATTATCTTAAAATCACGAGTTGCCTTGACGTGAATTTATCCCATCCAAATATTCGTCAAAGTTGACTTCTACAAATCTTGACATTAATTTATCACATCTAAATATTCTTCGAAGTTGACTTCAACAAAACCTTGACATTAATTTATCACATCCAAATATTCTTCAAAGTTGACTTCTAAAAATATTGACATTAATTTATCACATCCAAATATTTCAACCGACAGATTCCCAACCGCTGCAACCGCTGGCTATCAACCGGATAGTTGCTTCTACAAAATCTGCTATCCCGGGTAGCACAGCGTTGCTGTTAGCATTATCTTAAAATCACGAGTTGCCTTGACATCAATTTATCACATCCAAATATTCGTCAAAGTTGACTTCTACAAATCTTGACATTAATTTATCACATCTAAATATTCTTCAAAGTTGACTTCAACAAAACCTTGACATTAATTTATCACATCCAAATATTCTTCAAAGTTGACGTCTACAAATCTTGACATTAATTTATCACATCTAAATATTCTTCACAAAATCTTGACATTAATTTATCACATCCAAATATTGTTCAAAGTTGACTTCTACAAAATCTTGACATTAATTTATCACATCGAAATATTATGACAACCTTCCCCATTTTTGTCGTGCACCTGGTGATGATGAATCACAAGAGATGGAATCACAACAAACAAATTATACGTTTAAGTTATCATACCTGATCACCTAACTAACCTCTACGTTACAGTCCTTGGTAATAATTTCGATGCCTCTGAAAATGATAACTGGGTTGAAATTGTTACCACAGGGATCGGCAAAGCCCCGGTGCATATTAGCGATGGTACGCCGCCGAATGGCGGACCAGTCGCTCGCACCGACCCCGAATTTGTGTGCCCACAGTCACGGGCCAACATGACAGTTTCTTCCGTGGGAAGGGAGTTATATCCCATACATATGAATCACGCAATAAATGCTCTGGGCTGAGGCTAAGGTCACGATTTCTAATTGCTGGTCCTTGTCTCGTTGCGACCTCCCATATAAAGATTTGTGTTATCCCGTCACCAGTTTTATTGGCTTTTGTAATGCATGCCGAATGAGAGAAGTCACACTACCATAAACAACAACTCTACCCAAAACTCCACTACTATGACACATCCTTGACCAGCACAGAGGTGTCCTCACACGGACCTCACACCGACAGTCACCTCATACGAACCGGGCGCATGTCACAGTCATACAAACCGGGCGCATGCCACAGTCATACAAACCGGGCCCATGCCACAGAGAGACCCGGTTCCTAATTACCCAACGAGAACTCGCCCTCCCGACCCGCCGGAATACCCAGCCCCCGGAATTTACCCTTCCCAAAACCATTTTGCTGAAGCGTCACCGCGGGGAGCAGTCTACGGGAGAGACACGTTTTACGGGCGGGATGAATGGAATTTACCACGGTAGACATAATCACCGAACAGGGATGAGCAGATCCACAGCTGACCTCTGAAACTTACTTGGATTGTTTGGAGTTGTCTTGGATTGTCTTGGATTGTCTTGCAGGCCCTTTTATATTTTTTTTTGCTTGAATAATCAGGTCAGTTGCCAGATTGGCGCCTTGCTACCGTGATTTTTTCTCCACTCGGTTTTAATTTTCGATTCCCTTTTGCTGTCCTGTCATTGGTTCTTCTCACCCGGCTGCAACGGCCTGTGGATGCCTGCGGCGGCCGGAACTGCTGTCTACAGCGGCCCAGAGGCGGAGCTTGCTGCCGTGATCTGGGTCAGGATCCTGCGCAGAGGCTTCTGCCGAGCGCCGTACGTGACCCGGGCCGCTGGCCGGCGCTCACGCTTAATGGCGCCGTGCAGCTGCTGTTATGGCGTCACTTCATGGGCCAGGTGCCGTAATAGCGACACCCTGGCGGTACACAGGTCGGAACGAGGGTATTTGTTGCCTGCGTGGGGGGCTTCAGCCGGCGTCTCCACTGTTGAAGTTTTTGGCGTCCACACGGCCGCCGTTCCTTCCATGTTCAATTTTTAAAAATATACATAGCTTTTGCTTTTTGGAATGTTTCTATTCTTCTGCTTATCTCTATACTTTCTTCTTTTTCCCTCTGTTTCTTTCGGACAATTTAAAATGTATCTCGCTACATTTGCATAACTGTTTTCGTCGCATTGAACGTAATATGCCAGTTCTGTCCATAGGAAAATATCGAGTCCAGGTCGTTCTGTAATGATTGCTGAGTATGAATGAGGTTATGTGGTTGATGTGGTGCGTATAAAGATGTGTCATCAGCAAAAAAAGAGAATGTCATTCGTCGTTTTGTTGGCTAAGTCGTTTAAGTATATTAAAGGAAATAGTTCACCTTGGATTTTTTTTAGCCAACACGATTTGATTATATTTTTTAATACAATTTATTTTTATATTGTCAAAAATCGCCTTATATCGCGCCGATTCAGGACAGAAGGCCGTAAATTTGTATCGTTTATCAAAACTATATGCATACTCTCTGAGTCAGAGTCCTGACGTCACGCGAATGTAAAAAATGGTTCAGCCAATCAGATTCGAAAGTAGTCGCGTGAAGATAGACTCGCATTGGAGATGTGCCAACCGGCGGCCGGCGTTCGCTTGCTAGCACCAGCTGCAAGCTGATTGGCTGATGGTATAGCCTCTGCCCGGACTATAACCAGTACAGCATTCTTTAGCCAGCACCGCATTCCTTCGCCAAAAACTCAAATATATTCGGCTGGAGAGTCTTTTCAGTCAAGAAAACTTGCAGATAGGGGTTTCCCAACACGGGCTACAAAACTGCTATCTCATTTTAAAACTAATGTCGAAGGTGAACTATTTCCTTTAATGCAAGTAAAGGCCCTAATACTGGACCCTGTGGGCATCCGGCATTGATTGTGTGAAATGATGAAAACCTGTCTCCAACTCTCACCCTTTGTTGTCGATCTTTAAGATATGACTCCAGCCACTGCAGTAGAGTACCCCTGATACCGAATTCGGCCTCACATTTTATTAATAGTCCCCTGTGCCAAATTTTGTCGAAATGTTTTGAAATGTCAAGATAAATTGCAGTAAGATCATTGCCTTTGTCTAAATTTGAGTACATGTTTTGCGTCAGATGTAAAAGCTGTAGCTGTGTGCCGTGTCCACTGTCCAGGTCGATAGCCGCTTTGTTTTTGCGAAAGAAGAGAATTATCAGTGAGGTGCTTGTAAATATGGCTAAATATTATTTTTCGAAACAACTTTGATAAGCAGGGAAGAAGGCTGATTGGACGATAGTTTTTGGGATCCGACGGAGAGCCTTTTTCTTGTATATAGGGTGAACATTAGCTGTTTTCCAAATTGCCGGATAAACTTCCATATTTAGGCAAGCATTGTACAATTTAGTTAATGGTTCGTAGATGAGCAGTGCTACAAGCTTCAAAATTCTAGGTGGGAGATCATCTGATCCGCATGATTTGTTGGAGTCAAGAGAATTTAGCACATTAAGAACTTGACTTGGAGTTATGTTAATAGAGTCTAAAGTGGGAACCAGCCTCCCATTGTCGTTTGTTAGTGGGCTTCGATTATCGTCAACGTCAAGTTGTGATTGTTTGGCAAAGTGATTATTTAGCAGGGTAGCTTTTATCTGTCGCGATGGTCCCGTCTGTGTTTACTAATGGTGGTATGATCTGGTCACTGGTCCGTCCAATGATGGTTTTTAGCGTGGTGTGGTATTTGAATGGAGATTGTTTGCATTGAAGAAGGATATTTACTTTTGATCTGAGGTACTCGTCTTTCATACGTCTGTTTAAGTCGGTCAAAAGTTTCGCTGTCCTTTCCACCTTTCCCAATCCAATGTACACTGTCTCTGCTTGGCCAGCCTAAACAATCTGTTTCGCATCCTGATGTTGCGTGTAAGGTCTACATTTATCCAAGGCTTGTGCCGTCTGTCAGTTTGGATTGTCTTCATGGGTATGGCTGTCTTGGCTGCATTTAATACTGTGGACGTGAATTTTTCAGCTGCCTCTTCCACTTCTCCCGCTAGTATCAAGTCCCAGTCCGTATTGAGCAATGTATCTGTCAGTAGGTGTGCGTCAAGTCTGTCATAATCCCAAATACACTTCAGTCGTCTTGAGCAAGTCGATGGTTTTACTATGTTTATAACTGCGTATATGGGGTAATGGTCTATCTGTGAGAATGGAGATAACACACCGCTGTCAATGATGATGTCCGTGTCGGTCACAAACAGAAGGTCGCGAAGGTTGTTACTGTTTGGTCTGGTGGGGGCTCATCTATCAGCTGTACTAGGTCTAGGGCGTCAGTGGCATCTTTAAGTCGGATGTCAAATGGTGTGATGCCGCTATTTAATATTGGATGATTAATGAAAATATTCCCTACATTGATATCACCTAAAATAATTATGGAATTTGGCGAGTATGTTTGTGCCATGGTTGCACTTTCAGTTAATCTATCAATAAATTCACTCTGACGATGAGCGGATATGTTGGGCGGAAGATATATACAGCATACTATGAGTGATGTGTCCTGAATGTTAATCTGTGCCCAGATCCACTCTTCTCCCGGCAGTTCTAACTCACGCCTGCGTTTGACTGGTAGCGTAGTACGAGCATACAGTGATGTGCCTCCCCCATGTCTATTCCTGTGATTTGTAAATGGTGTGTGGAAGTCGGAAAGATGAAACAAGTCAGGGTGAATAGTGTCATCAAGTTTCGTTTCGGTAAGCGCAAGAATATCAACATTATTTGTTTCGGCAAACTGGTTCAACTTCTCTATTCTATGAGGTGAAGTAATGCTGTTTATATTGACGTGTGATATTGTCAAAAGGCTTTGTAAATTTGGTCCAGGGTTCGTCTCAATGCCTTCTTTTGCAAGAAGCGGCAGGATGTAATCGGTTGTTGTGCTCACATTGAGAAACCGTGAAGGATGATGCATGGTTGACTAAATGGTATGTAGGCTTCCGCTGGTCAGTAACTGTAATGTTAATTGTGAATGACTGAACGGGTTTTATGGTGGACACATAGGAGAGTAGGAACGAAGGATGCGAGAATATTACCCCAGCGGCCGAGTTGTCCGCACCGACCAGCGTTGTTTGTGATGACGGTGACTGTTGTGTGGATGTAGTTGTAGATCTCAGCACCAGTGACCGGCGGAGGGCTCTCATTTTAGAAATTGTATCGGGAACCCGGGACGGCGAACAGCACGAGACGGCCTTAGGCGAAAAGAACAGGCAGTGAGACATAACACTCTCAAGGCGGCGGGCGACACGCAAACATATAGCTAATTATCTTGAGGATTAAGTGGACAAATTATACAAACCAAGGATAAGCAAGGCAAGTAATTAAATGGAATACAAACTAGGTGTGACGCATATGACAAGAGACCTGACAATGCCAAGAGCCAGAGCAAAGCATGACAATGAACCATGTACTCAACAGTATTATTCACGACGCCATTTTAACCTCCTACGCAGGCAAGACATGGTCGTGGGTGAGCAAGGGACGTCATCCCGGTCATCAGCATGCCATTATCCAACCAAGCTACGGTCATCGACACACATGTGGCTGGACTATCCCCGGACATACAACTTACATCACTAAGGTTGTTCCTCTGTTGCGAGCCGACAGGAGCGGAGCCGGGTGACAGACGCAGTGGCGCGCACAGGTACATACACAAGTGCTCCCGATCAAACGAGTTATGAAATTTAACTTTAACAACTCTCGAGTCATAACAGGAACAATACTTATCACATATCGGCAGGCAGGTATGCTGAACCAGCAGGCGGATCTTCAGGTGCAGACAGCTGACGTCAGGTCTGCTCAGCGCCGCCCGCCGCTCCGGCCCCGCCTGGCGCCGCTCCTGCTACCGGCCTGCTGAAAGCCGTCGGCGTCCCGGGCAGGGGCGGCCGCAGCTGGGGAGCGCGGCTCCGTCGGGACCTGGGCCGGCGCGAGTCCAGCCGAGTCCGCCACGGCACCGATCTCCGGTTCGTCTCCCACCAGGTCTCGGAGACCGGCCAGGTTCTGAATGACTCGAGTCGGACTGCCCTGCTGGAGTCGGATCTTCATCCGGCAGTTGTCGGTCCACACCGCGTGAATCGCCTCTTCAGCTGTTGAGCGGCGTACATGACTCGCTGGTTGGCCTTGGTCAGGTTTTCAGAGTAATAGACAGGAGTAATGTATTAACATACACAGACGTCTTCTACTTCACTACATTTGTAGCGTACGTGTGTGTGTGTGTGTGTGTGTGTGTGTGCGTGTGCGTGTGCGTGTGCGTGTGCGTGTGCGTGTGCGTGTGCGTGTGCGTGTGCGTGTGTGCGTGCGTGCGTGCGTGCGGGCGTGCGTGCGGGTGTCACTAAACACGATTTTTACACAAAAATCAGCTAAAATTTGCCAGGCCATACAAATGCCACATTGGAAGCAAAATGCAATAAAAAACGTTAAAAGGTACCAAATTGCAAGGGCTACAAACCAGATATCTCGAAATTTCGAACATTTTGCTTTTTTATCCCTAAAATTTCATTTTTTTTTTAATGCCCACAAAATCACATTTTTCGAAGATATTAAAAAAAAAACGGAATATATGTCAGATAACGACATATGGGCAACTACCATACCAAATTTAAAAATGATATCATCTTTTTTGTCGGATATGGCATATAAAGTATGGGTAAATCATGACGTCATATTTTGAAATTGCGTTTTTTGGCTTTTATTGACCAGATACAGACAAATAAATGCCAGCTATGTATTTTTTTTAGATAAAACTGATATAGAAACATGTTTTTTCAATTCGATTTATCAATTTCACATTTTGACCTTCAGTGACCTGAACTTGACCTGAACTTGACCTGAACTTGACATTAACTTCACGTAAATGAAGTCAGGTGGTAAAATGACTATCACTATCGAATTCTACGCGTAAAAGCATCCATGAAACATGTGCTGCATGACTTTCGTAGATATTTTGTGTGTAGTGACCTTTTGTGACCTGACCTTGACCTTGGTCTTTTCCAACAATCTCACTTTAGCTCATGTGGGATATGTATCATACCTTCGACAACACTTTGGGTGATTATAGGCGCAATCGAAGGCCATGGATGGCAAGTATTGTCCATAAGCTCAAATACCTCGATTTTGACGTTTGACTTGACCGTGACCTGACATGTGACCTTAATTTGAAATGTGTAAGTATGCGTTAGGTTTATCTCATTGAGTGCTTTCGAATGCCGCCTTGCGCGTCCCGCTGCGATCATTGGTTCTGAAGATACCAGTGTGGGGGGGGGGGCTACCCCCCCCCCCCCCCCCCCCCCCCCCCCCTAAGAAGATACCCCCGTGAGTCGTGTTACAGAATATACCCCAGTGACTGCCGGGTTAAGAGGGCTCTGAATGAGTTTGAGAGAAGTTCGGTCGCTTTAAAGGGATGTTTTACGGCTCTGAGACGGCCCTTTTCAGGCCCGAGAGGGCCTTAGTTGGTCAGTGACGCCTCTCGGCCCAATCTCGGCCTATCTGAGTGGGTCGTCGGTCGACCTGGAGGATCATTCAGGCTTAAGGAGGTCTTCTGCCAGGCGTCGGCCTGAGAAAGCGTTCGGCTAATCTGAGAGGATATGTCCATGCCTGAGAGGGTTCCATAGCATATGCCGGTCTGAGAGGATTCTGATCGGTCTGCAAGTGCCCTCAGTCGGTCTAAGACGGCTCTCGTCAGGTATGAGCGAGTATTTTAGGCGAGGTGTTGTCCAAGGACAGCTCGGGAAGATCTTTGACAGGCCTGAGAGGACGCTTGCCAAGTCTGCAGGGTTCTAGTCAGGTCTGAGAGCGCCTGGTCAGGCATGATCAGACCTGAAAGGGCCTAGTCAGACCTGAGAGGACCTGGTCAGACCTGAGAGGGCCTGGTGATGCTTACGAGGGCCCAGCCAGACTTAAAGGGTATTATCCTAGTCTGAGAGGGCCTTTGTCCGACCTCAGAGGGTCCAATGCCGGTATGAGAGGGCATTTAGGGCACCAGAAAGCAAGACCCTCAGGGTACCGGAAGGACAGCGGGCAGCGCACAAGACAGGACAGGACAGGACAGGACAGGTCAGGTCAGGACAGGACGCAAGATACAGGGCAGGGTACCGGGCAGGGCACAGGGCAGGGCACAGGGCAGGGCACAGGGCAGGGCACAGGGCAGGGCACAGGACAGGGCACAGGGCAGGGCACAGGGCACAGGCAGTGGCGGCGGATAAGGGGGGGGGGGACAACTCCCCTCCCCCTACTCAAGAAGTTGGGGGGGGGGGGCGGAGGGTGGGGAAGACATATGGTTTTGCCCCCCCCCCCATAAATTTGTAAGAGGGCCCTCCAAGAAATTGGTTCGTTTTTTTCTTTTCTTTTTGACCAAAACAGGGCCCCGATGTGCCCCCAGACAGCCTGAGGGGCCTTCTAAGGCCGACTGAAGGTCCTCAGTCGGCCTGAGGTGAACCTTCGGTAGGCCTGAGGGGCCCTCAGAAGGCCTGAGACTGCAACATGAGCCTGTCCGACGTTTTTTTGCGACCATTTAGGGGCCCTGCAAAATATAGTGGCCTAAATCCGAGGAGATGCCATTTTGCGGGATTTTCTTTTGTTGGGGGGGGGGGGCTTTGGCCGTGGGAGGGGCCTTTTAGCCGAGGGGCCCCCTGGGTTTCTTTGCCCCCCCCCCCCATCCCAAAATACGATCCGCCGCCACTGGGCACAGGACAGGACACAGGGCAGGGCACATGATGCGGGGCCAGGACAGGACAATTCCGGGAGACGGGACAACATAGCGACAAGGCACTGGCACTTCGGTTTTTCAAACTATGCTCGTTGCTTTTAGTTATCAGGGGCACATTTCACCTCCGGGACGCAGTGGTTCAAAATCGGAAGGGGCCGCGTCCCGACGGATGGGCGCTGCGTCCCGAAATGGGACGCAGTCAATACGTTAAAATATGCCCTGATTAGCATTGCCATTTGCACTGTCCAATGTCCATGACCTATTTCAATATAAGGGTTGTATCTCCAGGTTTGTTTTAAATTACATGCAGTGTCTTCACATGAGACTGCTATCACTCCCGCTGTTGGATTTACATATGGTGATTTAATTATTTCATGTCTACCTCTGTTGCCTTCTGTTTCTTATGATGTGCTGCTCTTCCATGTAAAGACGCTGGTGATGATGTCGATGTTCTCCATCCTGTCACAACTCCTGGCGCTAAAAACAGCACGCGTCTGTGCCTCGCATAACAGCTAAATCACAATGGTATAATACTGCATCGTTATGTGGTGTGTGCACCAGCTGCGCCAGAGGCTGTACTGCTGAGCCTGAGGTCAGTTGCACCAGCTGCGCCAGAGGCTGTACTACTAAGCCTGAGGTCAGTTGCACCAGCTGCGCCAGAGGCTGTAATGCTAAGCCTGATGTCAGTGACCTCAGCCTGCCGGTGGCCGAGTGGCAGGGACACCATCGCCTCTGTCTGTCATCACCACCTCCACTACCACCGCCTGCATACCCCCACCGCCGCCATCACCGGTGGCAGAGTGGCAGGGACGCCATCGCCTCCGTCTGTCATCACCACCTCCACTACCACCGCCTGCATACCCCCGCGCCGCGCCGCCATCACCACTGCCACCACCACCGGCACTACCATGACCGCACCCGCTACCATCACCACCTGCCGCCACCGCACAGTGGGTCAGCGGCGGCTAAAAATCGCTTTTTAATCAGTTAATTGCACTAACCGAATCATATGACGGCTTTAGGGGTATTTTGTTAAGTAGAAAACTATTCTGACACTTTTTTTTCCTACCTCCACATCATCAAACAAAACTTGTGCCTGGTGTTATTTCAGTGTCGATTCATCTACTAATAATGGAAGATTTTACATCCTCTTCAAATGTCGGAAAGCTTGCAATTAAACGAGATGTTTGGCCTGTTTCGGTCCCAAAGCAAGTCTTCAGGTATAATTGATATAAAAGTGCAGCAACTTAGATAAAAGTGTAATCATCAGCATGTCGATGAATACAAAAATATCCTTATCTTCTGTTAAAACGTCTGTCTTATCGTTTCCTCATAGGTTACGGGGCCAAAAAGAAGGTCAATAGAATGTAGCTAGCTATTCCAATACTACCAAAACATTACCAGTTTATAGTTTGGTTAACACACCATTCACTGGGAGAAATATTGCCCCCCTGACGGACATTCTCAATATCTCAAAAAACAAAAAGGCTATCAAAGCTAAACTTCGGTTACCTTCTCCTCATGGCGTCACCTAACTCATGGTAGGTACAATGTACATACATACCTAACTCATGGCGTCATTTTTTAAATTGTGTTTTTGGAGTTTGAATGGCCAAATACGAGCAAATAAACATTATCACTCTATTTCTGAAGCGAATGTGGTCTAAAACCCGTTTTTTTTTTTACTTAGTTTAATCCATTTAGAAATTTGAGCCTATGTGACCTAACCTTGACCTGAACTTAACATAAATTTAATTGAAGGCTCCTTAGATGAGATGAAGTCATTTATATCACAATCAAATTATATGTGTAAAATAGTCCATAAAACATGTTTCGCATGACTTTAGTAGAACGTTTGTCAATAGTGACCTTTGTGACCTGACCTTGACCTTTAACTGTGCTTACAACCTCACTTTTGCTCAAACTGGACGTATATGATGCTTTTGAAAGCACTTTGGGCGATAATTGTTGCAATCAAAGGCTTTTGATGGAAAGTATGATTAATACACTCAAAAACCATGAATTTGACATTTCATCTGACCTTGACCAAAAATTTGACCTTAATTTGACAATTTCGAGTAGTATGCTTAACCCGCGCACTGCAGGGGGGTTGATTCCCCCCCCCCCCCCTCAGGTTTTTCAGAGATAGCGAAAAAACGGCGGCGCGCAGCGCATCCGGGTTTTCGCACACCTGTCAGGACATCAATTGCGCACACTTTGAGGAAAAAGAATAACCTCGGGTCATCTCAGGTCAGGTCACCAGACCAGGTCAAGTGACCCCACCTCCAAAAATGTTTGCAGTTGTGCCAAAGCCAGAGTTTTTCACCGATCAGTTTGAAACTTACAGGATGTTATGAGGGCATAAGTACTTACAATTCGTTTATCTCGGAACTTTGATATCAGTGACTTAAGGTCAGGTCATTTCGTAGCCTCCCCATAATAAGTCAATGGGGAAATATACAAATGCTAAGGATATGCATGATATTAGTCCAATTACTTCTGGATCATGTTTTTATAGGATATTCTTGATGATAAAAGTGTAAGTTTTGTTCAGTGACCCCTATTGGGTCATTTGAGGTCATGCGAGGTCACCATCACTTTTTTGTCAATAACTTCCGACATTATAAAGATAGAGGAGTGAAGCAGACATCAATGTGTTTGTCTCGTCGAGACACGTCTTCCCATATGCAACATGCCATACTTGGGTCACCACTTGACCTTGACCTGAGGTAAACAAATTCAAGTTAACTTAACAAGGTCACCGTGTACATCATTCAAAGCGCCTTGACAAGATAAACACAATGGCGTAAACAGTTTTCCGTTATCCTTATTACATAAAAAGTTAATAGCGAAAAATGATTAAGCAAAAAAACGTCATGTTTTCCTTTTTTACCTCTGGAGCCTCAAATATTGACCTGAGGTCAAATTTGAGGACACCTTAGCGATTGCAAATTTCACTGGTTGGCGTTTGCTTTTTTCCGTTTGTTTCTAACTAGCATAGTTTCTGAGATATATTGGAATTTCTGGAGCGATGTCCTAAAACAGGAAAAACTGGAAAATCTGACCTTTGATGACCTCTGGTGACCTCAATCTTGACCTGACCTAAAACAATATTGAAATACTTTCGATAGAAGATGTATCAAGCTATCGAATGCCGTTTTCCGCTTCTCGCTACGTAGCGAAGTTTTCGAGATCTCAGGGGGGCGCGGAAATCAACCCCCCCCCCCCTGCAGTTCGTGTTCGACGCAAAGCCGCGGGTTAAGATGCATCTCATTGACAGCTTTTGAATGCCGCTTTGCGCGTCTCGTTGTTGATCTTTGGTTCGGAATATATCTAGGGGGCAATATTTGCCCTCTCCTCTGGTTATCTTCCGATACCCGTGCAGTGCAGTGGTCGGAATGCAGTGCTATATCTCAAAAGGGCACAAGAGGGCAAACAATCTCTGAAGACCCATCATAAACAAGCATTGGAGAAACGAATGGTGATACAAAACAAAATCACTAGTCTTATGTGGTCCTTTTTCGTATCTCTACCGTTATACGGGATACGTCTTTCTACTTTTTATGTCTTTATGTCTTTATTACTTTGGCTTATTTCACACCCCTCCTAATACACGGCATAAGTACAATACAGTATGTGAGTGCCAAACCTGGTGGAATCCAAACGAAAATATACCATTAAAACCGTGGCATCAGGTATGTTTCCCATAAACCCATGAAATACGTCAGGATGGGAAACAAACTATGCATCGCATTTCGGGCGGTATGTTGGCTGATTCAGCATAACAACGCATGTGGTGACTTCGGCGTCGAAATTCACCCCCTAGATCAGATCGGATATAACAATAAATGACACCACTGAATGCCCCACTCATTTCTACATCGATCTATGACTTGTGTATTCCCGAATAGGTACATCGTGTTTTTTTTTAATTAAAAAGGGATTTTTAGGCACCGCTGGCCCACTGTGCACCGCCACCCCAATCCCCACCCCACCCCCGCCGCCTTCCCTATCGCCTTTCTCACAGCCGACCTCCAAGTGGCAGCGCATGACCCTCAGCTGGCCGGCTCGACTTTCGCGCCGCCGGCTGGCTGGCAGACGTGGAGCTGCCCTCTGCCGCCGGCGGGACATCTGTCTGCCTCCAGACAGGAAGAGTATCAGAGTTCAAGAGTTTAGAGTTCAGAATCGGCGGCAGGCCGGCTGGTCTGGGCCAGCTGAGAGGAGCCGAGGTCAGCGGCCAGCTGAGAGGAGCCGCCGGCTGGTCTGGGCCAGCTGAGGGAGGAGCCGAGGTCAGCGGCCGGCTGAGGGAGGAGCCGAGGTCAGCGACCAGCTGAGAGGAGCCGAGGTCAGCGGCCAGCTGAGAGGAGCCGCCGGCTGGTCTGGGGGGGCCGAGGGGCTGAGGGAGGAGCCGAGGTCAGCGGCCAGCTGAGAGGAGCCGCCGGCTGGCCTGGGCCAGCTGAGAGAGGAGCCGAGGTCAGCGGCCAGCTGAGGGAGGAGCCGAGGGTCAGCGGCCAGCTGAGAGGAGCCGAGGGTCAGCGGCGGTACAGGAAATTAAGTGATTGGGATGTCAGAAGAGTGGCAGCGGGGTGAAGATGAATGACTGTGAGATGTATTGTGCTGAACTGTCCTATGCAAACCCATATCGATTTCAGGAACTTCGCTGATTAATTGACCGTCTGTCTTTCATACCAAACACAACTCATATTCAAGTCACAGAAACTGAACAAAAATGAAATGTTAAATAATTTCGGCGAAAATACAGCTTTCTGCACCATGCGTTAGTCACAGTACGATTTTTGCCTGTCCGTAGCACTAAGAGACCGCTGGAGGTTTCAAAATAAGCGGCCTGATGCGCTTTATGTCAAACAAAGCTCAATTCGAGGTATTTAAGCAGCAAATCTGGGCGAAAATAAGTGTGACTCAAAATTCAGCGTAAAATAAACCCTGTTGCGCCATTGGTTAGCCAAACTCTGATTTTACCCGTCCATAGCAGTAGGAGACCGCTGGAGGTTTCAGAGTAAGTGCAATGCAGCCAGCAGACGTCGCATACTGAGCGGAAGGCATTCGGTTTCGGCTGTTAACCACGGTATACATTTGCATCACAATGCGCTGTAACTGCCTATGAGGCAAGGAAGCTTCGGGACGGCAGGCTCGGCAACCCACTGACGGACTTCCGTGCCTGCACCTGCTGTTAGTTTTACCCACTGACGGACTTCCGTACCTGCACCTGCTGTTAGTTTTAACCACGGACGGACTTCCGTGCCTGCACCTGCTGTTAGTTTTACCCACTGACGGACTTCCGTGCCTGCACCTGCTGTTAGTTTTACCCTCGGACGGACTTCCGTACCTGCACCTGCTCTTAGTTTTACCCACGGACGGACTTCCGTGCCTGCACCTGCTGTTAGTTTTACCCACTGACGGACTTCCGTGCCTGCACCTGCTGTTAGTTTTACCCACTGACGGACTTCCGTGCCTGCACCTGCTGTTAGTTTTACCCACTGACGGACTTCCGTGCCTGCACCTGCTGTTAGTTTTACCCACGGACGGACTTCCGTACCTGCACCTGCTGTTAGTTTTACCCACGGACGGACTTCCGTGCCTGCACCTGCTGTTAGTTTTACCCACTGACGGACTTCCGTGCCTGCACCTGCTGTTAGTTTTACCCACGGACGGACTTCCGTACCTGCACCTGCTCTTAGTTTTACCCACGGACGGGCGGGTTCAGGTGCACGTCCTAAGTCAAATATTTTGCATGTATACCAGGCTTACGGATGATCTAAAAGTGCTTCTTAGCAGCTATATCTGTCGAACAATGCCACTAATAGGTTATATCCCCCACCTGTGTCTTCTGACTGCTTGTGAGCATAATATGAGCATGCTCAGTGACTGCGTTTTCCTTAACGTGCCGGGTGACACTTTTGCGGAGAAATTTACCGATCCCGTTCGCTCAATGCTGACTAACGTGCCGTTTTGCTAAATACGTGCTTCATAATTACTGAGCATGCATCGATCATGACAATTGTGATAATGAATGGAATAATTTTTACGGCCACACTCCCTCGATAATTTCTGAGAATAATGTATATATATATATATATATATATATATATATAACATCATGCACACTGGACGGGTTTCGGTTCACATCAGACTTTATTTTGGCTCCGATGTTGATTTGTGCTGGAACAATAAAGTGTGCAAGGTAAACTGTTGCGGTAAGCCACTGCTTTGTGCAAAATGTATCATGCAACTGAAAGACCATGTTCCATAGCAACACGTGTTCATCTGTTACTGCTTATGGACTATGGTCAAAGCTCGTCATCGTCTCTTGGATGTGACGTTGTTGTATGGCCTTGGATGTGATCATGGCAGTTCAATGACCTCAAAGTGGATGATCCTCGTTGGAGATTGGATGCTTACTTTGCTATGGGCGAGGCTTGAATGAAGGCTTGAAAAAGAAAGAAAATTGTTGAGCTGCATGATTAATCAATTCATGGGCTCTTTCAATGATGCAATTTCGTCATAGAATGGACGCTGCGCGTCTCGCCCATGACGAACTTTAATAATTGGACTCGCACATGAATATATATGCATGGCCCTAGGTCAATATGTTTCACATTAATTGACTTCGTGGTGGCGACCATTACATTCAGTATATTGTGTTGTTCTTGGTTGATATTTTAGTCAACGAAGGCCAAAAGTAGTTCAAAGTTCGTGCCAAAATGATGAACACGCACACAAAATATCAATACCTTCTGGTGAACTGGCGCAGGATACACCTCGCCACTGGCCAGCGAAGTGCGAGGCGGTTGGTCGACCGGTCAGGGCCAGTGGTCGTAGAAATTGTCGGCCTCCAAGTTTCTAAATGGATGCAAGTATTTGTATTATAAGGCTTATATCAGCTTTGCCCGAATGTTTTCATTGTCATTGCTCGAAACATCGGTAAATTTCGGGCGGAAAAACATCTCCATATTCAAAATAAGATGGAAAACAAAGGAACTAATCGATAAAAATGGGATGCATGGAAGCCTGGACAGATACGCGCCGAGTGATAGTGTAAATGTTTCATTTAACAACTACTAATATTGTAATAAATATTACCTGCTTAAAGGAAATAGTTCACCTTCGGAAAATTTATCAGAACACGATTGTATTATATTTTTTAATACAGTTTCTTTTTTTCTTTTCAAAAATGGTCCTACATCGCGCCAATTCAGGACAGAAGGTCGTACATTATTAATGTTATGGTGTGCGTTATTGGTCTGCGCATGCTCTATGCAGTGCTGGCACTCACAGACGGTACGGTATATCATATATGCGCCGCATTCCTTCGCCAAAAAGTCAAATATCTTCGGCTGGAGAGTCTTTTCAGCCAAGAAAAGTTGCAGATAAGGACTTCTCAACACGGGCTACAAAACTGCTATTTCAGTTCAAAATCCCATGTTGAAGGTGAACTATTTCCTTTAATGTTAAAATGCAAATACATACGTTTTTTTAGATTGCTTCAGATGTATTGCACAAGACTGCCGCGGGATGCCATTATTACATTCTCCTGAGCTCTCTTGTCTTCCATGAATTGCGAGATGCAGGCTTCTCATACCTGGTTCCAAATGACTCGGTAGTCCACCATTCCTTCAGCATTGCATCCAGCTCCGTGTCTCGGGAGACGTTGTACTTTCGGATGAACATTACTTGGCGCGCGGCTTCTGGCAAAACTGCAGAGACTTGCATCACTAGTTTAGACAGGCAGTCTTCAGACAGGATGGGAAAACGCGAAGGCACATTTAAGCCACTCGCACCAACAACTTGGTCGCTTTCTAGAGCATTGCTCGCACATTTACCGCTCGTAAAGGATGTTCCTTTTCATACGGAACTTAGATATACAGATACAGATACAGATATGTATTTCGGAACCTCCATAATATGGCTTTTGTGGAATCCACGTCATTACATTAATAATACACAATAGGATAAAAACAGTAAAACATACAGTGATGAAAAATACACACGGTAAAACAGAACACGCGGCAAAAAGAGTGGCAGGTGGCAACATAGGCCGCTCCCAGCCGCAGACACCGATCGCAATCTACGGTAAAATTCACGATTGACTATCGCCTAGCCTCCAGCGTAAGGTCGTTCCAGGCGCTCGTGGCTCGGTACACAAAGCTGCGCCGGGCGAATTCTGTCCGCACGCG